>QYTT01089465.1:818-23407 GCA_006980735.1 Dasypogon diadema | reverse complement strand
GTGTTCTCTACGATATGGCACTAGACTCGTACACATATCATGCTTAGTATGAGCTATACTGCCTTCATCGTAAAAGACGACCAAAAAGCCTTCAAGTACCGTTATCTGGTTAATAGGGCTTTTACTTGAGCGTAGCCGTTTGCTAAGATCGCGCCTCTTTTCACGTAAGTCAAAGTAAAGCATATAGCGAGCAGCAATGAGGCCTATTGTAAGATATGTCCTGGAAGCATGGGCCCTAATAACGCAAAACGAGGAGAACTAGACTAGAGAACTAGGCGTATTTAAACGGAGATTCCTGTGCTTTACATATGATAAAGGTTAGGTTGGCTACATTTAGACCTTGAAAATGGTATATTGTGATACCACGTATGCGGAACCTCGCTTGATAAGGTGCTTGGATAAGGTGTTGTGATACCACGTATGCGGAACCTCGCTTGATAAGGTGTTTGGAAGGTGTTTGGGGAAACTGAAATTAGTCATAAGAGTTAATGAACCTTATCATTTCTCCAAAATGCTTGTCTGAACTCCTAGTTCCTTCCTAGTTCCTTCGTCTGGCTAGCCATGAGCATTCGTAGAGAAGATATTTAATACTATCAATCTCCTCCTATTCAAAGATTGAAGTTGGAAAAACGCTACAGTTACCTGGTAAGCAGTAGGATTTCCTGCTGCTATATATCCCAGCTCTGTCCATGCGTGTAGACATATATGCCTGCCTGAGCCACCCGATCGATTTGTCCTTTACTTTGTAACTATACTCTGTATGATACCCACATTCGGAGTGAATGTCGGAGTTATTTGATAGGACTTTCTTAAATTTAGAGTATTCTATGAAGCACCTCTCACTTTTCTTATGGAACTTGAGTCTGTAGTTGGCCCAATCCTCCGGAGTTCTGTTTGACTTGGCTTTATTAAGCAGTCTCCGTGGGTTTCGCCTTTGGCCACTTAAGTTCCTATTCCACCAAGATGCATAAGACTACTTAGAGGGCTCTCGCACCGAAGAAGATTTTGTGAAGGCTATAATAAAGACAGCGGTTACATCATTTACAGCCTATCGACGAGATTCTGTGAAGTATTTCGTCAGTGGATACTTTTCATTCTTCTAAGACGATCTTATTTAATTTATATCAATCCGTTTTCCGGGTTTCTATACGGTTTAAGGGGTTCAAACGATGCGATAATATTGAAGACGATCCAACAGTCGTCTCTTGTTAGAAACTCTCCCATTTTCCAATTTTAGATCGTTCGATTCAGTGAGGAATGAGGAATATAAGGCCTTTTCTCTATCAGATGTGATGAACGTGGGAGTATACTTAGATCTGAAAAAATAAAATAAATTTTAATATAAAGTTAAAAAAGGACTCATACCGTTCATTTATATATCTACTTCCCCATATCGCATAATGATCGTTCACATCACATTCTAGAACCAGATTGATCTTTTAATTTTGGGCTTCTTCCACTAGCTTACAAACTTCTACTGTTGGAGGGGTGTTGATGTCGTTATGCGCCATGTATGAGGAAATTAGTAGAGCTGATTTCTCATTGCTGTGCTCCCATTTTACCACCAGTAGATCCGTGTAACTATAATTAGCTCTATTCACGGTTTCAACCGGTGGAGGATAAGTGTCGTCCTATGGGAGTGCCTAGCTTTTGTGCTTGCCCCCTTGACTGAATCCTCCCTCCATGGGTTTCGGCTCCTTTTGGATTGGTTTTGGCAGCCCGCGGCAGATTATTTATTAATATCGAGTTGAAGTTAGAGTGAAGTCCAAAATAGGCCTCCCCCAACGTGGGAGGAGCTAAGCACCTGTAGCAAGACTTGAGGTGATAAAACTAGTTCTGGTGTCCTAATTCAGGTCCTCATACACTCTGCGATCTCCGATCACGATATGACTTGAAGCCTGAAATTACTCTACACTTTTTCCACTTTGGCCACATTATTCTTGACGAAATCAAGAGAGATCTGTTCGGTACAGTTAATGATCTTGATTACCCATTGTATTGCAGGATTGATCTGTTGTCTGTATCGATCACCGCAATTTTTAGAAATTGCCCAACCTTGTCTCCTATAGTCGGACGTTTGCTTGATTCATCAACTTGATGATCTTGGCAGAGCTTGTAATTCCAGCAGCGTTGCCGGAGGAAGCCACTCTAGAGGACTGACTTGTGTTTTTATTGGTTGACGCAGGTGCACTCTTCAATCGATCTGCAATTCAGATCTTCGAAAAAATGCCTGCAGATGCAAAACTAGCGGATGCTGTAGCAAGTTTCCTAGAAGATGTTGCAATCACGCTATCTTAACAAGCCCTCATCAGACAATCTTCGACAGGTTTTTTTTTGTTTTTTGCAGGTGTAGGCAACATGGTAAAGATCATTTGGCAAGAATGCTTCATGCATAATACATTGCTTCCCTGTCCCGGAGTGTAAGGCTCGAAACCTTGTTTTATCATTTGTTTTTTCTTCCTGAATGCAGAAGTTTTCCTCCCTATGGGTATCTTGTTATACTGGTCTTCTTGAATGGAGACTTGATGAGTAGGTTCTCCTCCCCTTCGTCCAAGTCCCTGTCACCAACCTTTAGGCTTCCATTGACGCTTAAATCTCCGGTGTCCAGTCCTCCTCCTTCTTTCAATAATCAAAAACCTTTTTATTTTTCTTTTGTTTCTCCATTTGTCGTCTCACGAGTAAGTCCGGCAAAAAATCCATCTTGGCTTTACCAGGTTACCAAGGTAAGCCACAAATACTGTGGTCAATTGCTGGTTATTCTTAGGTTCACTGTCCTACCCCAGATCCGTACAATCTATGAGATCCTACCATGTTGCTTAGGGATCCCATCGGCGTCCCTCTAAACATCCTCGACTTCTACTGGACATTTTCGCCACGACAATGCGGTAGTTTCCAGGTAGAAATCCGGGAAAGAAATAGTAAATTAATGCAAAGGATGTACCACGAATTATGTGAACTATTTTAGGCTTCCAACATAGTTACTTTCATATAATTTGGAAGGCTTAGATGACTACAGGATTAAGGACCCAGATTGTAGTAAAGAAAAACGCCTATGGTACCGAAAATTTTAAACAATTTCAAGAAGAAACCTGATTTCATGTAGGAAAATTGATATTGGATCCGGTATTATCTACCCAAAGTTATCACAAATCAGTTATCAAAGTACAAAGAACAAGAAGAACTAAAAAAAATGTAGAGTAGTGTATGACCATTCCGATGGAATTTTTACAAATCGGATCTGGTTTTCATATTCGGGGGAAGGTGAAATATATTAAACAGATTGTAGAGGACGATCAGTAAAGAACGCAGTCGGCAAAGGTATGCAGTTCTATCATTTTCTTGTGTCTTAAGATCACTGTTGGACCACTGGACGCTAAACGCATGTTAAATTCATGATCGTGATAAAATCTATTTTTAGCATTGAAAGAGTTCGAGACCAGTTTTCGTTTTCAGTAGTAATAAAAAATCCATAAATAACTAATTAAATATTTATAGAATCATTTCTAATGAATAGCCTACCGTACGACTGCATTCTAAACTGCACTATCCAAAATTAAATTAATGGAAATGAATTCTAAGAGTTTCTTAGATAATCGGAAACCCACATTGGGTTAGTTGAACAATGCATAATAATGTGGGAACTGCTTTGTTCTTGGGTTCAATGGACGAGATATATATTAATTTATGTGCGCGCATATCAGTAAATGACATAAGAATGCACCTGAGTACACCAGCAAAGCCGATGTAGGAAATGCCGCTTGTTCTGCATTATTATTTCAGTCGTCACCGGTGCTAACCGATCACCTACTTTCTGCCAAAAAGTAAGTCAAGTTGCCCCAAGTGAAAGAACTTCTTTCAGGAAAGCGGAGAGCACTTACTTACTTAGGTGATAATTGTTGGCGTCTGCAATGGGGTCAGTTGCCGTGACAGACTCAGACTAAGGTACTCGAACGAATTCACAAATGCTTACTTTTCACTGCGTTTTTACGAATCTCAATTAGTTCCAGGTGAACGTTATTCGATGTAAAAAAAGATTCTTGAAAACAGATTTCAACGATTTCGATGGAGACGACATGAAAAAAACAACAAATTGGAAATGTACAAACATAACTCGCATGAAGACCATTATTGGCACGTCTAATTCAAATACTATCACTTTCGGTTTCGGATTTAACGTCCGTATTCAGTAGACTTCGATTACAGTCCACGACTCAGCAATTACATCAAAAATTATATAAAACTGCGAAAAAACTAAATTTAGATGGTGCTTGGATTCAAGGAGCTGCCTTATTAATAGAATTACAAAAATACATAAAATAAGAAGGTCTGCAAACCAGTTCCATCGGCTCGAAGCGAGCCATCAACCTCTCCGAGGGAGTGCATCTTGCACTTGGTTTTGCAGGCTGTTGTGTAACTCAATAATTGCAACTAAGCTTTCAGCATCTTTCACTTTATGGAATCCGAAGTTGCTGCCACTGACCGAAGAGTTTACCTGGCTAACGAGATTTCATCTTGAACTTGACATTGGTAAAGATCCCGTGGTGTTTTAATGTCTCCATGATTTCTTACATAATTATTTCATAAACCGTACATATGCATCTTATAATCAAACCTCTGAATGAATATGCTGGAATTACTGAGTACATACATCTTCCGCATAGGAACATACTAGAGAAATTCGAGAAGCTAAGAACTGAAATACCAACCTGAAACCATACAATCTTGGCCTTAGACTCGAGTAGATGTTAATCTCCCAGTGGATTTAAAGAAACGCGTTCTTTATGCGTATTGCATTTGAATAGTTAATGGATCGCATTACGGTTTAGGTATAATCGTGTTCTTTTTTGCATTCTATAATTTTTTGCTCTTGTTTTATACCATGATGATTTGCGAAATTTAATAATATCATTCCGCTAGTTTTTCTATGTAATCTGAATTATTTTAAATAACCATTAAGAATTTTTACAAAAAAAAAAAATTGAGGAACTTCCTGACCTCAGTAATACTTATGAAATGGATCACAGTAAGCAGAGCTTACTTAGAGTTACCTGGGATTGGTCTAATTAATGTTGGGAATAATTAGCAATTATTAACACGGTTGTGAATAGTTATTGCATCACTTATTACTTCAACACTATTTCTCACGGTATACAAAGAGTGTTTAATGTAATATCCCGGAAAAGAATGTCAATATTGAGATAAGTGAAAAGAACATACTGTATGGGAGAAGAGTATCTATTCTTAATGGTTTTCAAAATAAATACATCTACGTTCTATAGGTCCTTCACAACTCAGTTAGCTCTGCTACTAGCCTTCGCTTCGGAGTCGCTCAGGGATCAATTCTAGGCCTAAAATGTATTCGGGTGGAGATGCCAGATGGGACCTTTCTTGTCGCGTATACAGGTGGTATCACTGCAGTAATTGCTGCAAGAAACAAAGAAGAAGCTCTAAGTAATCTTCATCAAGTGTTGAAGCTTGTGGGCTCTTGGTTGTAAGATCTTGAGTTAAGTTTGGCAACTGAGAAGACAGATGTTCGCTTCGACCAAGATTTTTCAATGATTTTGAAACTATGACCGCCTTCAGTACAAAAAACTTGTTCCGATCCCTTGACTTTCGGAACACTTATAATAAATAATATTTTTAATAATTTTGAACAAATCAGAAAGAACAATTTTTGAAGCTTTTACACTTTGTACACATATTTCTATCGACACGAAAATTTAACGCAAACAATTTTCGTATTTGTAATCGCCTTACGGCCTATCGTCATCACAATATAGCTGATGAAGTAATTTCTTCCAGATGTCTGTACACAAAAGCGTTCAATAAGTGCCATCTATTTTCTCGTTGAAGACTTAAATAACCCAGTAAGCTTATGAACTCTTTAAGATAACCGAGTTAATTTAACTCAGTTTGTAGCTGTGTTTTTTTGAGCAACGGAGTTATGAAAGCTGAAGAGAACGGTTCGAATGCATGGGGTACAGAGTTTATTCTTCTTCTTCTGTTTTCCTCTTTTTAAGCAAAGCCAAGATAAGTACAGCCTGCGATTAACTTGAACATTATCTTAATATCAGTTTTGCCTACATTTGTGTTTATTGTAATTGCTGTAATGCGCACGATCAACTTTTAAACACAAGAGCTTTCAATAAGCGCCATCTATTTTCCCATAGAAGACTTAAATGTGAGTGAGCTTTTTAACTCGATAAAATAACTGAGTTAATATATATCACAACTCTATACTATACTGCCAAAAAAACCTAGCTGTAATGGTTCGTAGACGCTTTAAGAACTCATTCGTAACACATGAAACGGTCAGGACTAGTGTTACCAGATTTACGTAGAGCTCAAGCACTAAAGTAGCAAAATTTGGGAGTCAATTTTAATTTAAGAACACTAAAAAATTATTTCGGAGTAGAATTTTTGACCGAGAATGGCCAAAGCTGGATTCTAAACTCATTTGGAACGCTGCGATATATATAACTAGCCTTGACACAAAGTTAAAATAAAAACTTGGAACTATCTGATGATGGAATGCTCAAATTAGAGTTCCAGTCACAGAGCTTAGATGCATTTTAGGTTAAGATGAGACAGGAATGTTCGAAAATTGCCTCAGAAATTTTTAATTCCCTTTCTCAACTCGTATCTTTTGAGTTCATATTCTTGTCCATAGTAAACATTAAAGACAAGGATAGAAATCGATTAGAGCTGGAAAATGATTTGATTATGTGCGTTACGAAAATGAAACCTCGGTTCCAAAAATTAGTAAATCCGAGACAAATTCACATTTCTTATTAAAATATTTTATCTGTACTTACGTGTATTCATCATTAAAAACATAAATTTTATGCCTATATTGCTTGCTCACATATCGACATGCTGAGGGCTTCGCGACCCCCTGGAGGGCCGCGACCTACACTTTGATAAACCCCGGTTTAGACTTTGCAGCATAGTCTGTTCGGATATATTTCTATTTAGCAGTTATATTCTAGACTGGGTCTATAGTGAGTCTTGAAGACAAGCTGCAAATAGTGTGCTATATTTTTTATCGCTTCAGAAATTTTGGAAATTTCATTACACTTTTTTTTCTTGTAACACGCTTTTTTAGAAATGTAGCCAAGCTTTCTAGGTCAGGTCTTATTTCGTCATGTGCAGTTCTATGTATGAATGCACGTGGTTCAAAAAACATCTTAATATGATTCTCATGTTGTTATCGTTTTACGTGTCTGAAACGAAAAATATAACGTGATTATCAAGTACCAGAATGAAGAAAAAATACTAGAAATTGGAAAAATGGCGCATCTTTGAAGATGCACTTTCCCATTTTTTTAGCTTTCATTGACTACAAAAAATATGAAAAACTAAAATTTGACTTAATTTCGGCACGGACCATAGCGACTTATCTGCTGATGACGCTGCAGAAAACTGAAAACTCAAAATGAATTTTCAGATAACCATTTCAAAAAACACGGTTTTGAGAAAAACGCGTTTTAATTTTGGATATCGTTTTTGTGAAATATATATGCAAATATGAATTAATTAATCTGCCAGTTCAGGACCACAGAGGAGACTCTCCTTTTGTTGTAAGTTCCCTTTAAAACACTAGTAAATTTGGGTCGCTCAATTCTTTGTAAATAAATATTATTATGGAATCCGTTCTTGTCGTTGATGCATTCGTAGTTCATTGCTCAAAAATAGATCAACGGCTAATAAGGAAAATATTAATAACAAGGAATGATATTGAATTCGTTAAAATGGCAAAATCCCCGAAAATGTGGGCCGGGTGTCTCGCTACCCCGGAGGATGAGGGGTGAAGTTTAAGCGCAATTTTATTGAAAGCATTTTCGTGGTTGTCTCATCAAAATTGATTGAGTAGTTCAGCAGAAATTCTCAAAAATCTCTTTTTCCCCCAAGTTTTTCAGGGCTGGAATGCCTTCCACACTCCCCGGGAACAAGTATAACAAAGACATACAATTAATTTTTCGAAGCTCCACAATATAGGTCAGTTTCATCACGTTCTGCAACACTTTAACTTCGAGTTACTTGTAAGGCTGGAAAAGTTAGCATAATTTGTGACAATGTTTCTTTTTTGCCATTTGTCCCAAAAGACAAACTCACGTACTCTGAGTTTTGTCCGCATTTTAACTTGGAGTGTCTTTTATGAAATGCAGTTGGAATTTTTTACCCAAATAGAGTCTCCTTAAACCGTTTCACAGCAGGTAAAAAAAAAAAAATACAGATTACTTATTATCCAAGAAAATCTACATCGCACCTTCAAGCCCCCAACCTTATTCTCTTCCTTATGAAAAGTTTTTGATCGTGCCTCAGCGCATAATTCTGAAATTTTAATATGTTTCTAAAGGTAAAATTACAACTTGCAACAAATATTAAAGAAAGATCTTGAAATACATTGTAAAACTAAAATCGACTAAAATTTCTTTACTCTGTCCTTTTGACTGTGACAAGAAACTGAATAAATTCATTGCCAAGACTTTTGTTCGACGAACTTAACGCAGTGACCAACCATCACCAAGAAAATAATTACACCACTTTCGAGTTGTGTGGAATTCTGTGGTGATATTTCTAGACTGGTTTCTTGTTTTAAAGATTACCTCTTCCCTATGCAATACCTAAAAGGTTTACCGCGTTGCACTAATCAGTATGCGTTTGCATGCTCGCGCTCTGATCTAGGTGGAGAAAACCTGAATTCAGGTAAATCAAACATGATGCCAAAGGGAATCTTTCTGTCAACACAAAACGACAAATGTGAGGCTAGCTAAACAAACTCACAAAGCGCAAGTGGAAAAACAGCGATGTCGGCCTCCTCTTTACTTATGGTAGGTGAAGATAATATAACGGGTCATTGGCATGTCTTTAGTACATCCTCACCATCTTGTCGCAAGTCCATATAAACGAGCCTCCGCACTAGAATCCATTCAGTTTTGCTTGAATATTCGAACAGTTCCGCAGTGACTTGAAGTCTAGGTGTTCAGCGATCATTAGCAATGCGCGAGTTACTTATTTCGTGTGTGGTGCTGTTAGCGGCAGTTACAAATGTGCAGGGCAGTGTAATTTACAGAAAATATCGAGAAATTGCAATTCCAGTTGAAAATGTGCAAACCCAGGAAGGCGTACAAAGTGTTGTTGCAGAATTGAGGAAGGAAGCTGTCCCTGTAGAAATGGACGTTGCCGAGCCTGTAGTACTGTTAAAGGAAGAAGTCATACTACCTGTTGATTCGGTGAGCAATGTAGAGCCTCTAATCGAAGCAGAAGAAGCGGCGCCTGTTCTAAATGAAATTCTACCCAAAAGCATTCAAGATGAACTGCCTGCAGATAATTACTTGCCAGAAAGCATTGAAGAACCTTCAGACAGTCAATCCGAGCCCCAAAAAGAAGTTACCGGGGACCAAATAATTTTAAATGACGATAATTCTTCGCCAGCGCTCAAGCAAAGTGGCAACACAACGTCCAGACCAACAATTTTCCAACAAGCTCAACAGAGTTTTGGACAATTTATCGACACAATTAGGCGCCCACTGACCTCAACAAGAGCACCAGGAGACGCTGCAGTCGAAACATCGACTAATCCAAATCTGCTGCAACAGTTTCAAGCTAGTGTTCAAAATCTAGGCAGTCAAATTACAAATGCCCTGCTACCTAATCCAAATACTGATGCAGTTTCGACACCACGCCCTCCAAATATCTTGGAAAATTTACAGACCAATTTTCAAAATGTTGTGAGTAATGTTTTTCGACCACCAACGGAACCGACCAGCGGTGCAAATCCAACTCCTATAGGACCACTTCAGGCAGTAATTTCAAATGTTCAAAGCTTTTTCACAGGGAATAGAGGCGCAGAACAACAAACCCAACAGGGAAGCAAACCGGAAGCAGTTGAAGATCCCAATAAGCCTGTCGATGATAAAATTGATCAAAATTTGAGAGACAGTGAAGAGAATCGAGAATCTTTGGAAAGTTCACAGCAGGATATCGTTGTCGGTGAACCAGATGATTCTGCTGAGTAAATTTTGCGACCTGCATTAGGCCATGGCTGCATATAAAATTATAATTTAGGACCATTAAAGTTAGATGACTGATACTACTACTACTTAGATAGCCAAAATTTGGCTTAGATTTTGTATTTGTATTTATTTATTTATATTGCATTTGTTATTTTATCGAAAAATAATTTCGCCTTAAAAATTTGTGTGTGACTGTAGAATAAATAAATATATGTTGAGTTAATTCTACGATGTTTTACTGGAACTTTTTGCTCCTTCAGATTTATGAAATGATGATCCTGATATTCTTCTTATGAAATTTAATGTTAATACTAAATCGTCTCATGTAAAATGTCTGCCGAGGGTTCACTGTTTCTGTTTGAGCTTAGAAAGGGATCTAATGCTGCAATGGCGGTGTGGGATATAAATTCTCCTTTCTGGGAGAGTACATGTAATGAGCGAATCATTCGCTATTTGTTCACTGTAAATTCAATACCACAGCACGGAGTGATAAAACCCTCAAGGCTGTTCAACTGTTTAGTAATCGTACAGAAATTTGATGTGTCAATAGCCACAATAAGTAGCCACATAGAAGCTATTCACAAGATGAAGAAGTTGGATAGCTGGCTACACAACGAACTCAAGCTTCGGCGCATGGAAGTCACCCTTTCTTCGATTAATCGGCAAGACAAGGATCCGTTTTTACGTCGAATTCTCACCTGTGATGTAAAAAATATACAATTGTCCACCATCTTGTGCTCAGTTACATAGGAAATTGAACGGCAATAATTCCTTAAGAGAGCTCTTAAATTGCAGTCTGTGACCTAAAGGCTCTAATTTTTGGCAGAATCAAGTGAATTTAATTACAACTCTTGTAAGAGGATCATTAAAACCATACTTCTATGTGTAGGAACGCATAAATCAACTAACACCTTCGAATATTTTTAGCGGATGCATACAATCTTACCTTCAACAATTCCGTATCTTCGGTCCCAACTACAGGCTACAGTGCTGCTGAAGCACTGAGTTCCTCCCCATCCGAAATGTAGGCAATAGAGCTCTCCGCTCGCGAAATTCTTAGGAAGGATGTAAAAGAAGTCTATATTTATATTTTGTCAGACAGTCAGACGGCTCTTGAGACTTATACATGCAAATCTACATTTCCATAGAACTATCTTAACATCCTAAAGCAAGTGGCTAGAAACAACAAAATCATTTTAATGCAGGTGTGAAGGCATGAGGGCGTCGAAGAAAATGAGACTGCGGACCAATTGTAAACAAATAGTGCTAAAACCAACGTTATTGGCCACAGCCATTTTCTGGTCTATCCAAAAGTCACATCAATGCTATTTTTCAATCATGGGAAGAGAGAGCCAAACAGTCATACTGGACCAGCCAACCTGGCCTAAGGTGAGAGGTGTTTTTTCCAGCGAACCATTTCATAGCACTCTCACTTATATGCAGGGCTGGGCAGTATTTAAATACTTTTACAATATCTTGTATTTATATTTAAATACACTTTTTAAGAGTTTTTTTTTTAAATCTATATATTAATTATACAAAGAAAGCCCCCGGTTCCATATTTCAGCCACTTTTTTTATATGGAGTTTTATCGAGCTTTTCTTGAAATTTTATAATGGCAACACTGATCCGCATCAGTTCGGGGTTGTGTTCATTACTTTGGGGTTGCGTTCCTGGGTAACTTTGGTGTTAAGTTCGGTGTTTGCCACCGATAAGCATGCAATACATGGATTTATTGGAACTTTTTTCATTTCATGATTCTGCATGGTAAAATATTTTGCAAGTGTTTTTTTATTGCTTCATTGCATGGGAGGATTAGGCCTACAGGGGACATCTTGGGAAAAAAAAACGCGCTTTGAAACTTAAAGTGCAAATTGAGGGAATATATAAAAACGTTATGTCACTCATATACCTTCAATTTGTGCAATTGCACAGCGGTCTCCTAGTTTATTTTAAATACAAAATAACATATATTTTACATTTAACCTTATATTTTTGAAGACATTCTAAACGAGCAAACTTACCTTCATTTTTTGGAAAATGTCCGTTCTGAACTTCTGGAAGATGTGACTCTTAATATCCGAAAAGGTATATTAAGAGTCACTTCAGCAGGACGGGGCGCCTTTACATAGCACCAGCGAAGTGAAGCGTTGGTTGGATGAAAAATATCGCGTACGATGGTCGTGGTCCTATCCAATGGTCGCCACGGTCACCAGATTTGACATCAATGGACTATTACGTGTGGGGGTATTTAAAGAATAGAGTATACCTAGAAGAAATATCATCCTATGAACAACTTAGGCAATGTTTACATATTGCCTGCGAAGAGCTAAGGGCACAGTTACAGCATGTTGATATACTAAGAAGTTTTCTTAGAAGAGCCCATATCTGTTTAATGGAGGCCGGGAATCATCGAAAATTTGTTATAATTAGATGTTGATAAATATAAGTAGTTAGGTAGGCCCTTTTCATAAAAGCATGGTTGCTTGCCTGACTGATCTAAAACATGCAAACATGCAACCAACAAGAAAGTCAGTTGCGCAACCATAATCGTCGGCATTTTTAAACGAATGAAGTCAATTGCAAATGAAATGTCAAAAATTCAAGTTGATTTATTTCGCGATGAATGAAATTCCACAGAAAACACTTCTTTTTCCTTTCGCCCGAAAATTCAGGTTGTCGCTTTAGCCTTTCAGCAATTAATAATTTTGTCCTACAACTGGACCTGGATTCTACACAATCTACATCCACAGAATTTTCATTGCTGGAAAATATGGTAACAAAGATAAATCAATAAATGAACAAATATACAAAAGTAAATAATAAATTACCTAAAAATATCTTCAACACTTAGCCATCTCAGTCATTTAGACACTTACGTCTTTTTCTTCATAAATCAGAAGAGCAAGTTGCAACATTTGCGCATGTTTGCCAAGTTATTTGCATTTTTGAACAGGTGACGTAAGTTTGAAACAAAGTATATAAAACATTCGAGGAATCAAGTTACATACATTGTTTTATATAAATTAGATATTTTAGAACAAAAAAAATTAACAAAACAAATTTTTTTACCAATTAAAAATAATCTGGGCTGGAAGGGATTAATTAAGGAAAGACTCCTTAGTAACTCCAATGATTAGTATTCTTCAGAGACTTCTTCTTCATTTTGATCAGACTTTTGTACGAATTCTGCTCTTGTCTGAAGAATTCTTATTGGAAAGTGATTTGTATTGCTTTATTCTTCTTGATCCGATATATCACTATCTTATTTCGCTTCTACAATAAGTCTTCGCAGATGTGGCGAACTCTAACTTTTAGTACAATTGCAACAACATTTCGTGCGTAGAAACACTGTCCAATAGTAACAATTGTTCGTCATCAGTCTCTTTTCAAGAAGTGTTCATAATATTCGCTTTTATAATTGCCAATGACAAATTGTGCGAAATCACCTAAACCCATAAATTTTTCTTATTTATTTGTTGTAAAAAAACTTTAGATTTGCGTGCAAGGGTTGTTAAGTCGCATTTTATTAGAAAGAGGGTTTTCTTCCATTTTAAAACAACATTTCACTAGTTAACGAATGTTGATATTATTTTTTCATTTTGTAACTGAAACAATGACTGAATGAAAACTCTTTGCGAATTTAAACACATTTATTTACTCCCCGACATTTATATTAACTTTAAAAAGAAATTGTAAATAAGTAAATGAACAATATAAAACAAAGCGCAAAATAAATTCGTTTTCTGACAAAAAATATCAATAATTTGTACATTAATAAAAAATATATTATGTAGGTATATATTTCACTCTTGTTATAATAATTTTCGCACAAAGTATCTGATGATACATATGCGTTGTTTTATCTTTAAATTACTCTAGCAATGTACACATGTAAATAATCGAAACTGACCTCATATAAAGCGTACATCTATTAAAACAATATAAATTAGACATCTCAAAAGACAAGAACAACTTGCTTCTGTAAATGTGATCTACATGCAAATTCTTAAAACATTTGTACCAAATTTCTCATACAAAAGTCCATATTCAATCAACCTACATAACTTCATTTCTCTCTCAAATTTCTCTCAATACATTTATAGGTGGGGGGGAGGGGTTTTTAATATATTTGTAGCATTGATTCGCGATTATCTTATACAAGCAATTTTGGATTTAAGACGCTTGCTTAAATTAACGATAGCCATAAATACGATCTAAGTTCTTCGAATTAAGCCTAAATTCTTAAAAAAGAAAGCAGGGACTAAAAATATTTACAATAAAATTTTATGTATTAAACTATAGCACTTTTCGGGATGATTAAATATACAGTTCACGATTTTTATAATAAATTCCTAACTAGCTACACATACAAATTATGCGCGATTTTAAGAGATTACAATTTCTTTCATTTGATAAATATTTTTTTAAGCAAAAAAAGAGCATATTCTTTGGAGGATCAGTCCAAATCTTCTATTAGAAAGGCTGAAGCAAGTTTTTTTTTCATTATTTGTATTTTATAATATAAAAATTCACTTGGTACAAAATTCCAGTGTTGCGTGATACATCCTCTATAGCTCTAATATAGAGATCGTATAAGAATACTATAAAAACACTACTTTTATATAATAAAACAAGAATCCATTTATCCGGAATGTATAAAAATGAATTGATAAAAAAAATGAACAAAAAGCGAAGATTATATTACAAGCTATGGACGGACAAAAGATTTTCTCAAATTAGACGTTATATATTAAGCTCTTATTAGAAAATAAAATGCACTTTTATTTCAACTAACATTTTCCAAAAATATTATTTTATAAAATTATCAAATTTCATTCTAGCGAAATTATTGGTCATAACAAAAATTCTGATAAAAGAAGAAAAGATTATGAATGCGACTTATAATAAATGAACGAATGTGGATTGCCTCCCTTTAAACAAAGAATACAGTTATTAAAATATGTAGAGAAAAGCATTGAGAAAACGAAAAATATTATTGCAAAAATAATGGAAAAGTTTTTTCTCCAGAAGCTAGATTTATTTTCAGATGATTGTACTTGCGAAGCCAGTGGGCTGTTTGCTTACTTGCAACATTTGTTAGGTTAAACAAAAATTTTGATTTTTCCGCTTACATATTTAAAATATGTAAAAACAAAAAGGTAAGGCTATGCTATAAAGCATCCTTTAGGATTGAAGTTTAAAAAATGTAATTAGGAAAGAAAGATTTACACTCATCTATAGATCTTAGGAAGGCTTTCTTATAAAACAGAAAGCCGGCCAGAAAGATTTGTGAAGTAAATTATTTATTACGAAAAAAATATCATTTCACTGTATTATTAATATCAAAATTATTATTTTTTAAATAAATATTTGCTAGTTCATATAAACACATTTAATTCTCATCTATCTATAATCTGCTATTGCACTTACATAGTACAGGTGATCGTAGACTCTTTTTCCCAAATAAGCGAAACGTAAATGAAGACGTAAATAAATATTTTCGGAGAGGTAGTGTTATATTAGTTATATGTCGTTCCCAAGCGGACGACCAGTTGAATTTGACAATGACACTTTAGAATCTATAGTGGAGTCCGGTTAGTGATTGAGTATTTTAACAGAAGGTTACAATGAAAAGAAAGATTATGCTAAATGATTTCAAAAGAATCCAAAAAAAAATCAGCGTCGGTGGTCAGTCAGTGTTAAGAGTGACGTCAGTTGAGTTTTACAACGCACGAGAAGCGAAACAGTCAGAGTTCTGTTGGAATTAAGTGGAGTGTAGCTGGTCTAGGTCGAGATAGGCCATGTTTCCAATCAGCTCCAATCAGAAACATTACTTTGTTCAATGATTCTTTTGATTTTGTTAGTTTAAGGAAAGTCAATCCGAGCTTGAGTATTTTTTGGATTCAGACGGAATCTAGTTTTTATTGAGATGGAAGTGAAGGAAATTGCGGAAAAAGTAATTGTGTTTCACGAGATATTTTTGGAGGAACAGCAAAGGCGTCCGCGTTAAACTTTCATTAACTTCCCACTGGATCTATGTAAGACTATCATCCCCAAACTTTGAGAGGCTATGTTGAAAGGCCCTCTCGGTAATTTTTATATAGCGTCAGAATCCCAGCCTGCATTGAGAACTTGTTAGAGTTGAGCTCTAAAAATATGTAAAGGTGCAAAATTCTCAAGGAATAATTGTGTGGCAGAAGTTTAATATTAGTCTAAGGTTGTTCGATAAATGAATTCAAAAATGAAAAAAACTATCGTTTCTTGTGTAATCCTTAAGAGTTCTGGTCTACTTTACCAAAAAGGGAGTACAGATTGTCTCACATGTTATGTTGGTGCTAATTGGGCAACTGAAGAAGTAGGAAGTCAACTACGGGATAAGAAACTTCTGAACGAACTCGGATATAACATTAAACCGCCTCAAAAAGGCGGGTTTTTCGAGGACAATCAGTCATATATAAGTTTGCTTCATCGCTGAGAACATAAGTGTCTGAAACACATAGATGTGAAATATAATTTCTTAACAGATCCTCAAGACAAAAAAATTACTCCTATTACATAGTGTGTTTGCTCCGTGGATCAAATAGCGAATATCCTTACTTAAAGGCTTGTGCGAGAATTCAATTTAAAAAACATTACGTACTCAACTGGGATTAGAGATAAATCCTATCTAAACTCTAGATTGTAATATTTTTATTTTAGTGTGATTTCAATATTGCTTTCGATATATATAAGGAGGGGTGTAAGAACTTACATTACTGTAAAGTTTTCCATACTGAATTCAAAATTGAACTCAACTTCCTTTTGATAATTCTAGTTGGTTCTTCTGATTTATCACGACCATTCATACATTACATACTTTATAGTTGCATTAAATAAAGTATTCTTCTGGCATCAATTCTATGGCTTTTAATTATTGAAAATTAAATGGCTCAGTTCAGCTATCAAGGCAATGTTCCTACGATGGCTTTGTAGATTAATTTATTGATATGTTTATTTGATTATGCATTACAGTCTTTTGCATTGACTGAGAATGTTTGTATTGTACTGTGCTGACACCACTCCATAGTACCTACCAGGCTGAATCTTGAACATGCTCATAAAATTCTATTAATACACTATTGGCGGGAAGGGTATTGATACCTTTTCCACAGACTGGCGCCAATCAGCGGGTCGGGTATTAATACCTTTTATGCAGAACGTACGCTAAGTGTTAGTAAAGCACTTACAAATTCTTGTTTTTTTCATTTAATGAATATTTTGTTTTGCACAACTCTCTTTAAGCAACCTTCAGGTTGTTTTGGCATACACCGTAGATGAATGTAAATGAAGTAATAGAAAACTAAAACACCTATCGAGAGACATACAATAAACACTGATATCAGCATATTACGAAAGCTGCCCCCTAAGGCCAAAAGCTGACAAGCAAGAAATTAAGGGCAAAAGCCGCCGGCTCTTCAAAAAAGCTAAGCGGACGTCGGACTGGGATAAATACCGGACAAAGTGGATGCATAAGGGGGAATGAGGCCGTTGACGAGCTGGCCAGGAAAGGCTCATCTTCTCGACTCCATGGTCTCAGGCCTTTCTGCAGCATTGGTTGGTCGACCACAAACGCTGTCTTAGAAAAATGGGCTATGGACCTTCAGCAGTCCTATTGGGAAAACGTTCCAGCACTGCGTCAAGCTGAAGAGCTTGTCAGATCCTATGCCCACAAAAATACTGCCTTATGCCAAGCTTACGGGCTATTTATCTGGCCATCATGGGTTAAAGTATCACCTTTATAAAATGGGCCTGTGGATAGATGGAATGTCGTCTCTGTTTGGAAGACGAAGAGGGCACTATACACATTCTGTGTAAATGTCCTGCCTTGGCATCGCTAAGAAAGAAGATTTTCCTCCGAGAAGTCTAACTCTCATAGAGAAGGCAGATAGTCTCGGAGCAGGAATTCATGATGTCTCGCCCAAGCCTAAAATACACCAGAGCCTAGAGATGTTTGCAGGCATATTTCAGGCGGAGGTGTATGCCATCGCCAACCTCCTCCGTAATTACACAAATAAGAAAATATATATCTATTCGGATAGCCACTGCTGCACTTATGGTCATATCCTCTCCTGAAATCATCAAGACGAAGCTAGTTTGGGGATGTGTTAAAGCGCCGACTAGTCTTAATGCACGAATCCGAATCTAGTAAAAGCACGAATTCATTTCAGGAAAAAATCGTTTTATGTTAAATTAAATGTTTTCTGTTTATCTTTTACCTGCACAAAAATCTGCTTTAATTTGATTTGGATTATTTTCGAGCAGACTCATGAAATAAAATAAATCAAAGGATATTTAAAAAAAGCAGTGCTAATCAAACAAGTTTAACATGATAAATCAATTTTGATTCTTCTTCAGTAAAATAAAAAAAAACATTTTAACGAAATGGAAAAGGTACATTACTTTAAATGATGTAATATGAAATAGCTAAAACGAGACATTCTTTTATCTAATTGAACAATTACAGTACATATTTCAATTGTTAAAAACTATAAATTTGGATTTCCTACTGTAAATAAAGGATAAAGAACTTCATAAAAATAAAATCCGCAGTTTTAACGATTTTATGTTATTAGTTACATAAAAATATCGAATTTTTGCTGTGTGCTGACAAGTAGAAGAACTTTTTTTTAAAAACAAAAAACTAATCCTCCAAAAAACAAAAACGAAAAAAAGTATGCTAACCATTCACTGGTAATAATTACTAAGTTTTTACATTATTAACAGTACGTTCAAAACTGTTCCTGAAAAATGTACATTTGATATATTAAATGTAAAAAATTACTGTTCCATTCCTTTCACTTTCATTATACTAAAATATATTTCGCTTTTTAATGCTATTCTACGGAAATATAGCAGATATAAATATGTGATATATTTGAATTTATTGATATATTGCATTATTTATAATTGTTTTTTGTTTTAAAGAAAGCTTAGAAAGCTCTTCTTAGGGTGGGGCTCTCCAACTAAGGGTGTTTACTTAAATATTAATCTACACAAAATGCATATTGTTAACTATAATATTATTAACTGCTCAACTGCTGCTGAATTATTTTTATAGGAACGAGTATATAACGGTGATGAATTTATAAGCCAACAGAATTAAAGGAATTCTGAAAGGTTTATCAATTCTCTAGGAATTGTGATATGTAAATCATAAGCATATGACGTAATTAAAGGCGAACTTTACAGTTAAATAATCCGGTGGGAATATATACTTCTTACATGTTTTAATAAAAATTATATAAATACATATGTTTAAGAGCAAGTTACATTTATATTATTGTATGATAGATTAAACACAGCGGAAGCAACAAAATATAAATTTTATCTGTAATAAAAACATTTAGTGAACTTGTCTACGGACATTTTACTGAATAAGAGTACATTTATTTAAGTGTGTGATTACTAGACATTTGCAGGAAATTTATATTTTAATGAAAGCCACTGGCAATTTATTATCGGCCTAGACATTGAATACGTAGGATCGGATCCTCTATGTTTGTTGTTGCTTTACGAAAACATATATATAAGATTCGCAACTTTTCTTGATCCGATGGATTCGATATTGAGGCCCTATATATGATAAACACATCTCTTTAACTCTAAAACACACTAGAACACCCCTCTTTCAATTGCATTATTCTGCATATTATTTCTATTTCTGTTTTAAGTAGTTCGGTAGTTTTAGTGTTAAAAATTTTTAATGCCTAACTTTTCTATAATAATAATTGTGGAAACCAGCAATCGAGGGTATAAGGCGTATGGACTCCCTACATATTTTTAATATTTAATACAAATTTAACGTATTTTTAAATATTTAATTTCTTGCGGATATAAACGGTTGACATATCATATTCATCAGTTTAAAAATATGAAAGTTAAATAATTTAATTAAGGCTACAATTTATTAAGTTCACTCCTTTATAATAAATTTTGAGCGTTCATATTGCTAACATATCGACGGTCTTTTTACGTAAGGGCGTATCTGAGTTTTTATGATTTTTCAGAAGAGCAATTTAAAGTAGGTATTTCAGGTTTTTTAATTAATAATAAGTCGCGCAATTATTTTTAGATTGTATTGTTTAGTGCTTTTTAATCTTAAATTATTTTAATTTATTATTAAATGTTAATTATTTTGAGATACGACCATGAAAACATAAGTGAATTTGCCGAAGTATACAAGGGTAGCTAGCCTTAGAAGTATACTAGTAGTCTTAACTCAAGTTTTAATTTTTTGTTATGTGAAAAGACCAACGATATATTTATACAAAGTACCATTTCAATTTCACTTCGTAATTGGTTGCATGTTACAGTAAATCTACACTGCTGACAAATAAAAGATAGACGTTGTTGAAAATATTGTTTTTATTGTAGTTCATTTGTAAATATTAGCCATAGATTAGTGTAAGGTCTTGAAATTGAACGGTTTTTGATAGTCACCAGATCTGTAGAGTTCAAAGTTCGGTAGTGGTTTCATCCGTAGCCAATTGCTAAAAACGTTCACGAAGTTTGGGCAGTATGACAGTTAATACAGCGGGTGTAAGAGATTATCGATGAGAATCCCAAAATTATTCAAATGCCCGAGATCACAGTTTGCATTGTGCTGCACGAGGATATTTAATGCAAGTCGCTTGTGATAAGCTGTAAGGAAATGGCATTGATATTGGCGCAGGATGAAACAGTCAACGGGAGAAATGTTAAATGGTTCCGCGTTATGCACATCAAGTTGCCTAAAATGGCAATGGTTTTAGAAGTGGCGAACAGTGAAGGACACCTCATGGGATTGCACTTCTTTCTACATGGTCTTTGAGTGAATATCTTCGTGCATAGGTATTTTGCGTACCGGTATCGTTTCATGGAAACATTTGGATATATTTATTCTTTCTATACTTTCAATTTAAAGAATCGCTCGATACAATTTTCATTTAAAGTAGTGCTGTTCATAATTTTTCATACTCAGCCGCCATATTGAATTTTTGGATTATTGGACATAACTCGAAAGGGAAGCAACCTATCACTTTAAAAGCTTGTACAGATGAGTTTTATGAGATTCCAAGTCAGAAAATAAGCCATGTCCCCCACTCCTTGGTCGGGCCGCCATATTGAATTTCCAGATTATTAGACATAATTTGAAAAGGAAGCAACCTATCACTCTAAAATTTTGTACAGAAGAGTTCTATAACATGAATTATATATTTTATATCACATAGGGTATCAAGTAATCCGCCTAAGGCTGATTATATATTTTATGTCTTTTGGATAATTTGCATTTTTGTGTATATATACGTGAAGTGGTATTTAAGTCTTATAAAAATCGAGTTCATACTCATAAATCTGAATCGAAAAATTATAACTGATGTCGGACTTTTTCTTCTGTTCTAATTTTTTGCGAATAGATCTGGGATTTTTGTTAGTTAACTTGAACTCGAAATTTTTATCACAATCTTTTGATAAATCTTGTTACCTTACTTACTTGAATAAAATCAGAGGTTATTATATGCGACCTGAACAAAACTGGGATTTCCAAAGTTGACATGATTCATTTTTTGGCTTCTATTATAGTTTTTTATAAAAAAAGAGGAAAACACTAATCAATAGATTTAAAAATTGAAAAATCGGAAAAGTAACTTTTCATATGTTTCGAATTTCACAGAATACAGAAAATCAGCGAATTACTAGCATTTAAAAATGTCGAAGAGTGTCTCAACGGTAAGACGGTAAGAAAACTATCTCTCTAACAAGCTAAGAAAGAGCAAAACTTTGAATGCCTTTTTGAGTGTCTATGAAATGACGAACTGGGCCCTGCGGCTGATTTAATACCATTAAAATAATTTTCCACACACGTGACATTCATATTTAAAATATGGAAAGAATATGGTGGTAATAAACCTGAAAACAAGAATGGAATTATCGGATGACTTGTACGAATTACTTAGAGATTCAATAAAAAATTAATGTGCATTTACTTTTAATGAAGTTGAACAAAATGGGGCGAATTTTAATGAAGTTGAACAAAATGGGGCACTGGCGTCCTCGCCTCAATACAAGGGTTGTGAGAAATCTCGAAGGATCTCAGCCACTGGTCTCTTCAAAGTGTATGACAATGTACAGAATTGTTTCACATTTGCGCTTATCCTCGGGGTTTCTCTTCAAGATTACCTTGAGCGTCTTGTGGTTATTCATTCTGAATAAGTTGTCAAATCATCTCAGTATGTTAGATTTTATGAAACTAGGAGATCCCTGTGCAATTGCACAAATTGAAGGTGTATGAGTGACATAACGTTTTTATATGTTCCCTCAATTTGCACCTTAAACTTTAAAGCGCGTTTTTTTCAGAGGTGTCCCCTGTAGGCCTAATCCTCTAATGCAAGCAAGCAGTAAAAAGACACCTGCAAAATATTTTACCATGCAGAATAATGAAAAAAGTTTTGGAAGCATGTATTACATGCTTATCGGTGGCAAACACCGAAATTAACACCAAAGTTACCCAGGAACGCAACCTCAAAGTAATGAACACAACCCCGAACT
>QYTT01089464.1:35803-49524 GCA_006980735.1 Dasypogon diadema | reverse complement strand
GTGATTTCATTTTTCCATCGGTTATCGGCCGGCACCAAGTATTCATGGGCTCGTTTCCGTTGTCTATTATACCGCAATTTAATGCAGTTATCTAGCTCTTATTTAAGCCTGAGTTCTCTGATGGATATTCTTTACGATGTTACGATGTTTACATATTGATAACAATATCCCTTAAGAAAATGGTAGACCAAGACTAGTAGTAGATTATTGTAGACAAACCCGGCATAGTAATTTTAGAGTATAAAATAGCTAGTAAATTGCTAGCAGACTAGACTAGGTCAGGGCCATTCCGACGAGATCGGTCCCTTACAGTGTCAGATCGAAACACCCCAAAAACTTTTCTTTAAATGCTAGCAATTTGTTAGCTATTCCATCCTTTAAAATTTTCCAAATTTCTTGTTTCAATGAAACCAAAATAAGCGAAAAATTCTTCGATTTTTGATTTTAAATCAAAGTGTTGCACTAAGAGTTCTCCTGTTTTTTTGTTAGTAACATCGATATTTTCAAAATACTGTTCCAAGATAATAAATATTACTTCTCCTTGTTTTTTCTAAGTTTTCACTTTATTGTCTTTACTTTAAATCATTTTTTAAATTTTTAGATAGATAATTCGTAGGCATATATGAAAAGTAGACAAAGAAAATCGATGTAGTTAGTTAGTACCAAAGAACAGGCATTTCTAATGAAGTAAATAACTCAAATCAAGTTTCAGTATTTAGATGAAATGTAATATTATAAAGTTCAGAGAATGGTAGTTCTTGTAGTAGTACATTTCATGGAATAAAAAAAGTACATAAATTCCTTTACCTAAAGCTAGATCATTTCGTAAGAACCGCTGGCGGCAGGAGATTTTTACAGGTAAAGGAGTTGAAAAATATTCCTTTGAAAACGGCGAATGTCAGCGCTATCTTTCCATTTTCAAATCGGTTTGAGTTAAGGCCCATAAAAATCCGCACTTTCGAGGAATAAGTAGAAATAACTATTATTTTTACTGTGTTCCCATAGAGATCCCAGTCTGAATTTTTGGTATGTTTTAAAGGACAGTTAGAGGGGCAACGTATATAAAAATTTCACAGGAATCGAAGGGTACGTGTTTTCTGCAATTCAAGAATAAAGGATGCTCTTGATATCCTTATTGTCCTGTTTTTACAATATTTAGACAGACGTACTTTTGTTGGATACCTTAAGCAAGTACCTTTCAAACAAGCCCTTACACGTCTTTCTACGTGATCTAGATAATGTAGGATGTTTGAAGCCGAGCACCAACGGGAGACGAGTCAACAGCAAGAAATAAAACCACCTTTTCACTAGCAACGCTTTATTACAAGTGAAGTCATACAATTTGCTCTTAGACTTAGCCAGCGAAAACCTAACGGTCTGACAAAGTATTGATATTGATATTGATAACTACTGACATTGAAAATGGTACCTTTTAAGAGACACAAACAGATGTTGCTTTTCGGGCAAAATAACTGATCGCCTACAATAAAAAGATATGAATTTTTGAAAAAACCTAGAATTGCATAAATTTAGCAATTTTTTGAAAATTCAAAACGTCATAATTGAGTGAGAACTTGAGTGAGAACAAAAATATTTTGCAGAATTTGTTAACTCACCAAGTAGTATCTTCACACAAACTTTCAACAAAATTGGAGACGGTGACTTCAGAAATTCGCCCTTTTTTGTCGATTTTCGGTGGAATGACCCAACAATAGTATCCATGAAATGAAAGCAACCATAGAAAGTGCTTGCTAGCAATTCATCTAAGGTGTTATTAGGAAGTGGTTTAATTCATTGCCCGATAGAATTTATACATTGCTGATAAAAAAGGAAAAGAAATTAGATATTAAGTGAAAAAATCCTTTAAAAAATATTCAAAATTTTCAAAGCAGTACCATGTGCGGCCATCATTTTGCCACACCAAGAGTTCCTATTTAAATAATGTTTTTTCTATAAATCTTTAAAAAGAACCAGTTGTTGAGATATTTATATTAGGATATGATCAACTCACTTTTCTGAAAATTCTAATCAGATTTTAGGCAACATACGCAAAGTCGCAAGTGTCGCAAGAGAACGTCTCATCATGCATCGTCATCAAGTTAAAGACTTTAGATTAAATACTTAAATTAATAATATTATTGTCTGTTATTATGTTTTCAATATATATACATACTCCTATTATTTTTCCTTCAATGTAGCTTCATGGTCGTGCATTTTTGGTGCAATGCGGTTATGAGGAAATAGAAGTGCATTCCAAGCACTTGTCGCCGGCTTTATCGGAAGTTATTCACCAACTCATGGAATTGTACGCAATTGAGACATGCTTCCGTTGCCTTGGCGATTTGCTTAGAGTAAGATCGAATATAAAATTATTTTACTTTTCTTATTTTTCTGATATATTTACAGTTTATTAATTTAACGGAGCGTGATATCAGTGATCTCCAAACGCGTTTGGAAAATTTATTATCTAAACTACGACGCAATGCAGTTGGCATTGTTGATGGCTTCGACATTCACGATAAAATCCTTTCATCCGCCCTCGGATCATACGATGGAAATGTTTACGAAAGAATGTATGAGGAGGCAAAAAAGAGCCCTCTGAACCAAGAACCTGTTAATAAGTCATTCCAATTATATTTAAAGCCTTTAATGAAATCAAACCTTTAATACAAAGGTTAACTGTCCAGTAGAGTAGGAAAAGTATTTTAATAGAAGAACAAATTTAGTTGCTAATAAAAACGGGACAAATTGCATTTAGAGAACAGTTTTAAATAATTTTATCAATTGACTTAGCTTTTGTAAATGTGAAATTTTTAACACCTTTTATGTTTTTGTTTACAGTATTTAAGTTTGTGCACTTTTATGTTATTAACTAGAAAATCTATTTTTGGGATGTATAAAATTTTAACTTTACGAACCAGAAATTAATTTATAGATTATATAAACATTGTTGTGTATTTTTTGTATTATTTTTATTGTCGTAAAGGGGTATTGTAAAAATGTTTATTTTTTTATATTCAGATGTTAAAAAATAAAAATATATAAAATAATTGGAAACAGTTTTATATAATCCAATTATATTGTCTTCACCCAGTAATCTGCATCATATCATCAAAGTTCCAAATCCAATCGTCTACCCTTGTAAATTTTCATAATCTACGCAATTGAAATGCTCTGTTTTACGTCCAAAAACATAAGCCTTAGATTATTTCCAGTGTTAATTGTGGATGGTGTTAATTCCCTGGGGTTTGGAAAATTTATTTACTTTAAGCAACTTTAAATTCGCGACAATTCCAGTTGAACCAAAACTGATTTGCCCTTTAGCTTTCCTCCGGTTGACCGGCAAATCGATCGAAATCGAAATCTGACCCTTTGATGGCGAAGCACATGTGCCAATATCGTTCGTGCTCTCGATATTTTCTAGAGAAAGTCGCAGCGAACCTATTGTCTTATTTGTTTACATAAACTTTTCCATTACATAAAATTGTTTAAAACGGATTTTTCTTGAATTTTGGTGAAGAACAAAAGGTATCAGGTCCTTAGTTTATCAGTCCGTTAACCCGTTCTCTAACCCGCTCTTTAACCGACTCCTCTAACCAGCTCCACTAATGTGAGTTATGGAAAGGGAAACAAATAGAAAGGTTCCTCTAATCCGCTCCTACAGTGCAGATTACAGGGGTTATAAAACCGAATATGTACTAACCCCAATCTGGAGTCGGATTAATAAAATGGGTTAACATTAAATTTTATTATTTATCAGTGTTTACAGAATTACGAAACGGCAAATATGAAAATTGTTATATGAAATGCACAGTTACCGGGAAGCGGGTTTAACTAGGTAAATATAGCGACACGATACCTACCTAATCCGCTACAATAAAATGTCTTTTTAAGATTATTTCCCTCATCCTAACTCCATAGGGGGGAAGTAATGGAATCGAGACGCACTTGGTTAAGTGTTTCGCAAGATACTCCGAAAAACCAATTTTCACAATCAAACTTTGAAGTGCTGCAACACCCCGCACACTCCTCGTGGAGAAGTATAAAAAAATACGGAGTTCTACAATACAGGTAAGTTTCATCACGTTCTACTGCACTTGCGTTTCGCGGTACTTGTACTAGTCTAAAAAATGAGTTTTTCTTTTGCTGTGTTCATAGGGAAGGACATGCGAGTTTCGTCCGTTTTTCTAGCTCTGAGTGTCTTATATCAAATACAGTTAGAATTTTTAAAATTCACACTATAGCGTGCGAGAAATAACAAATGGTCTGTGGACAGATTTGGCCATTTTTGCCACTTTGAGGGTTTTTTTTCACCCCCTTAAACCCTTTAGGCGCAGATATAAGAAAAAAAAACGGGTCGTTTATTCTTCAGTCTCTTATAAAATATCAAAATTTCAAGAAAATCGGAGGCGGACACCTTAAGACCTTCCCTTGTAAGTCTGGGAATGATCATTCGCTGTGCAAACTGGCAAATTTGAGCTGGATCTCCTGTCCTCGGAGGAGATGTAGTGTTCAGGGTTTCGTAACTTGACGCATTTCTGTTCCGTTTAATATCTGATTCGGACGCTATGCCTAAATCCCAAACACGCTGGCGTCTCAGTACCATAGCAGCTTTTATGCCATTCTCCATACAATTACTCCTTGTGGTGCTATGACTTTGAAGGGCTTTGTATCTTTTGTGAAGTATTTCCTACTAGGCCGAGTCGACCGAGAAGAGCTCTTATTACATTTCATGATTCTGCAACACAATAAAATCTTTTTGGTTGTGTCTCACGACAAGTATGGATATATTTTTCTCCCGCTCCACATGAGAAATCAAATAAAACAATTTCCTAGATCTGCTCCAGAATAAACATGAGGATGAGGACGAACTTGCGTACACCTCAAAAGGGAGTTGGGAATCAGAAAAATAACTGAGAAAATGGCTAAAATTTGTTTATTACTTTAATTTAAATACAAAGTAAGCAATATTAGAAAAGAGAAGTTACAGTAGAAAACAACTAAAGTGATTGAGTTGGGAAAATAGAGGAATTATCATTACAAAAATAATATCTAAAAAAATAAACAGAGCTACATTAGCCGTCATCTACATAGCACAATAAACTAAATTTAACAAAAAAAATAAAACTAATGGGGAGGATAACATATCCTCCCCACAGGACATGTATCCATCTTCGCTGGTATGATAAATCTCGCTTCTTCTTTGTTACAGTAGCTTAATCGAAGATTTTTTATTATTATTATTTACTTTATTCACTAGAAATTAATTTACGCCTTATTTGTTCCATTTTAGCAGCAGAAAAATTAATCTAGAAATGAAAGACGAAGATCATCTCTGAACATTGAGTTGAGTCCTCTTGTTTTTACATTAATTGCTAAAAAACGGTTCCGGAGCTAACATTCGGACTGATGTGATGAAATCAGAGCATTATCTTAAAAACAGTAGAAAATTATAAAATTTGTTTCATTTCTAAATTATTTTTATCGTATTCTTTTACAGTTACTCCCTCACATTTTCATATATAAATTTCATCTCTATTTTATCCTCAAAATGTCTGCGCCCCGCTCTATTTATGATCCTATACAAGTGTGGATTGTTCTTTAATCTTATGTCACTTTTACAAATTTCCTTAATACTTTACTTGACCTAAACTTTACATTTTCTTTTACACATTTTAACTTTACTCTTATTACATAAGTTTTAGTCCCCCCTAAGTTTGTTTTGAAGATAAAATTTGTGTTACAAATCACTCAGCTGGAGTTTCTAGTAAATTTTTCAGGCATAAAACTCTCGATTGTTGGCGTTCTTAGCGTACGAATTGACGGCAGGTGATCGTTTCGGTTCGTCTAGCGCATAGGAGCCCTCGTCCTTTTTCCTCATTCTATACACGATAAACATAACTACTAAAATGGCACACAGAAGACCAACAACAGCTCCACCGATCACGGCTGCAAAAGAAATAAAACAAAAAAAATTAGTAAGTAAAAACTGTGGGACATTATTCGAATAAATTTTCAATCAAATTTTAAATCGAATACAAAATTATTCGAGTAAATTTTTATTTGATTTTCAATTTATTTCAAATTATTCGCAAATAATTATTTTTTATTTGGTGCTCATTATTTGAATTTCAAATAATTTCTCGTTAGTTGTTGTCTCTTTGTGGAGTGATTATTTGTTTTCTGGTGTCCATTGCTTCCAATTTCAAATAATTATTTCTGGGTACATTTGGCATTTCATATCACAAGGTGTCTCGTACTGGGGAAATTAACTGCCTTACTATGTTGCATTCAGTGTTTACAGTAAAGATTTTCTGTTCATTTGGAACAAATAATTTTTATAATCATTTTTATTGCATTTTTCAATTGATTTGAGTTTTTAATTTTTTATTTTTATTCGAATAAAAAATGCCCATGTCTGCTGTGGGATAGATCATTAGTCAGGAAAAGGAATGCAACTATACTGCAAAGTGATAATATGGCCCGTGATGCTTTGTGAACTTCCATCAGAAAGAAGAAACGAAATGATTTATTTTTTTAAGGTATTGCCTAAGCTCAGGGGATAAGCCTATGATGCACACAGCACTGCTTAAGCGGTAGGAAATTAGGGAAATTGAGATTGGGAAATTTTAACTTGACAAATGTCGCAGTGAGGCACACAATTTTTGGCATGATATTATTACTGTACAACATCGCAAGTACAATTATTGTCAGTAGAATTGCCTCAACCAGTGGTGCCCAAATAAATCGCCGTGTCCTGTGCGGGGTTCAAACCCACGCCAACAGGGGAGAAAATCTGTATACGGCGTAGTTGAGTGTTTAGAGGAGCCGTGGGTTTTTTTGTAATCATTGCTTGTGGATATTCTCGTAGAGGAATTTATTTCGTCCCTCCCACTCCTAGTTAAGTTCGTTCAGGTAAAATCAAAAGAAAGGTAAAGCTCAAGCCTACCTAAAAATCTAGGAAGCTAAATTACAGCGATATTTCTCGGAGAACTTTTAGAGACAAAAGAAAGTTTGGAAAACCAGAAAAAAACATCATGGAATACCAAGGGAACCTTCCACATGACTGCGTGGCTCTATCAACGAAGCTGCTTGAAGGAATGAGATAACGTCTTATTTATAATATGCCCTACGTTCTTTACTAAGTTTTAACAATCTCAATAACTTTAATAATAAAGTGGGGGGGTAAGCCATTAGCTCAGGGACAACCCTATGACACAATAGCTTGGGCGGAGGGAAATTTTAAGGAAGGGGTGACTGAGAAATTTTAACCTGACAAATGTTGCAGGTAAGTTATAATTTTTGGCATACAACTTCTGTACTGTGCAACATCCCAGTGACTTCGTAAGTACAATTTTCGTTAACAGAAGTACCTCAATCACTGGAATCCAGATAAATCATTACGCTTTTTGCAGGAATCGAACCCGCATCCACAGGAGAGGAAGTCTACAGACGTACGACTCAGTCCGTTTAGACACCGAGCTCTTCCATTGCGAAAAAGGAAAAGTAAAATTTTTGCTCCTGAACAAGAATTTTATATGGTTACATCCCATCTGTCCGAAAGGGCAAAGAAACTCTCAAAAACGGACTAAAGGCTCTACCATGTCCACAAACGAGAAATGTTACAATTTGCGATAAGGTTAAGGTTCTGGAGCGCAATGTATAATGGGGGTCTTCAACGTTTTCACGAACAGCATTAATATTTTGAGGCGGCGTATGGCTATCTGTGGGACAGGTTTGGGTGTAGCTGCTACCATAGCCTTTTCATCAAATTTCTATACGAAAACCCAAATTGTTGATTTTAGAGAGATGTTATTACGACTTAAGATTTCATGGAATTTTCGCACGGTTACTAAAATTGATGATTGATTTTGATAAAATGTTTTTACAATTAAAACAAGTTGTAAACGTTGTTGTACTGCCTTTCTGCGAGACATCCTGTATTTTTAACTACATATTTAAAATATAAATGAAAAATGAATTTTAATCGGACATAGTGGCAGGGTGACAAAGTACAGAGCACAGCAGGAAAATTGTGGTATAATCAAAAAAATTCTTGCTTTAGTATTAGTACTTGATATCTACAACTAAATAAATTAAATTCAGGAGCAACCAAATCAAAATCAAGATTACTATTATCAAAAACACAAGGAAATAAATCAGAACCAGCTTCAAATTTTTCAAAACATTGACAACTTTTTCAAATCTAAATAGAACCGAATAAACTTCAATAAGAACTATTTTAATATGCAAGACTGGTCGTTATTGAAGTTTATTTGGTTGTATTTAAATTGGAAAAAGTTGCCCATCTTTTGAAAATGTTGAGGCTGGTTTTGATTTAATTGCTTTTATTTTTGAAAATAGTGATTTTTATTTGGTTGCTTCTAAATTTGATTTGGTCGTAGATATCTTTCATATGGTTTTGAATTTATGGTATACTTTCTTAATGCACAAAATAAATACGAAATGTATATTTACCTGCTAAAATTCCTGGCTGAGCAAAGAAGCTCGCCGTCCTATCTTCATTTTTGGTATTCATTATTAAAACGTCGTTACCACCTTCCGCAGAAGTTCCGCCTGTTGGCAGATTTCTAGAGTGATCTAACTCTAAATCAATTTCGTTATTTGTCTTGGATATGTCTTTGTTGTTCACTGTTTCTCCAGCTATAAATAAAAAAGGAAGATAACATCAGTTAGTTAAAGTGTTCACAGCGTTTTTGTTTAAATCTTATTCTTATTATGATAGTATTGAGGAATAGTATGCCTTGAAATGCTAATAAGTTGAAATAACGAGGAATTGCATGCGAATGAAAATCGGTCGGCAACATTTTATTTTTATTTTTTCAAATTGTCACTGATATTTTATTAAAATGACATAATTTCTATTTTTTAAAATACTTTAAAATGAAGTTAGATTTTCTTTTTTTTATTAAAGAGGTCCCTCGTGAATGTCGCTTATTAGACGATGAGAAATTCTCCAACTGGCTATGTCCCTACAGATGCAACGCAAACATGTGGATTTTATAAAAACCGCACTTGTATTTTATTGTAACCGGTGTGCGCCTACAGCCTGAAGCTTAATTGCTATACTTTTCTCTTTTAAGAGAATGAATGGCAGACTATTAACTAATACAAAAGATAAAAAGGCACACTATACCCAGCAGGAAATCAAGTAATCATAGCCTTTAATCGAAAACAAAGATAAATACTGTTGGGTCTAATAATCCTTAGTAATCATTACCGCCTGCATTACAAATTTTCAAAAGTAATGCGAAGGTGTAATTAGTTAGACCAAATTATGCATTTTTCTTCTGATGCCGAAGTCTGATTCTGGGTAATATAATGCGCCTAAGATATCCAATGGAAAATATAATTGAGTCTGTAATCTTGGTGGTAATTACCTAAACCTTATCAGGATTAATTCTAGAACTAATTCTGTAATGATTACATTTCCTGCTGGGAATTGTTGCAATACATTCAAAGAACAGCGATATAGAAATTGCACTCTTTTTTACATTTCGACAATCAATTAGTGAAAAATGGAAAAAATTTTGATCAGGATCAAAAGGTCAACAGTAGAAATGACAGGTAGTTAGATGTGGATCCTTCTGATGTTCCCTGGGTTACTCATATCAAGTTTCTCGAAACTGTGATGGTTTTAGAAGCGGTGAGTGACGAAGAATCCGTCATGCCATTGCATTTGCTTCCACAGGGTCTTCCGGTAAATGCTACTAGCCAAATTGAGGTGCTGGAAACAGATAGACGGGGTAACAATGGAAAGCCATATGTGTTTTAGAAGGGTTTTACACCTTGGTGTAAGGCTATGACGACTCAAAATTGGATGCCGAACAATCTTCACGACCACATAAATATTTTGATGATGCGACACCTAATATTTAAGTCTTTCTCTGAGACAGGCGAAAAAGTTTATAACTTATCCGCTGCAGACATATTCGAAGTCTCTAAGCTATGATTCCCTCACAGTTTGAACTAAAGATTCTACCGAGAGAGGATTGGGGTTGTGATTCCGTAATCCCTCGGTTGACACATTTAATCCTACATACACACGGATGGATCAAAAATCAAGTATGGCGTCGGGGCTGCCTTCGTCTCTGGATCTAGGAGTGCAATCGGTACTGCGCCTTGAGAAGTACATCATAGTCTTCCAGGCGAAGGTCAAGGCTATTCTGGAGGCGGGCAGACCTCTTCCGAACCTGCATCCATAGGGGCTGAAAATTGCAATCTGTATCGACAGTCAAGCAGATATTAAGGTCCTTGTAAAGCTCTTCATTACCTCGAAATTGGTTAGGAATTGGCTTATCCTGAGGCAATAATATACTCATTATGTAGGTGCCAGGCATCTATGGCAACGAAAAGCTGAACGAGCTGGCACGGAGGGCGACAGTTTCTAATTGCTTGCTCTCGCACAAGGAGGTGATTTCTAAATATTTACTTGGGCGAATCGCGCACTGAGCAAACGGCTAACATCGTCAATTGTGAGACATGATACGGATCGCGAGAAGAGCTCTTTGAAACCACATCAACACAAAATCGGCCGCTCTAATGATGCCAGAGATGATGAGACGCAGATACCTGGAACACCACTTCCTTGATGAATTGCATGAAGCGAGTGAAAAGGAGTGGGAACTCCTTTTTCGTCATGCCAGATGAAGTCACTACGTTGGTAAGGTCAAGGTAACACGTAGCAAGCTAGTCTGTTGTATGTCGTTAACAACTTCCAGTATAATCGTTGAGTGGCAAATTATGTTTTCACCTTTTTTCTCGCATTTATAGCGATTTTTCCTAATGGTTCACATTCTATTCGATTTATTATTTTAAATTATAAGTAACATATCAGGTTTTCTGTTAACAACAGAATACCCACTTTAGAATTATAAGAATCAGTGGGGACTCGAAATGCATTTTAATCGGCCGATTAAGACAGTCATCATTGCAGTCATCAAGCCCTAGAACTCGAGTTTATAGCCTGATTTAAATCGTGCACCAACTTCCTTGAAGATTATAAACAAATAAAGGAAACTACTGCTGGTAATAATAAGGACTGGGGTAGGGATCAGAATTTAATAAGCTATAACCCGTTTACCTGTTGGGTCCCAGATATTACTTTTATCCTACTAGGCACTCTTGTGCTCATGTGGAGCCCAATGTACTCATAAAGTCCCACCTACAAGAATTACATTGTAAATAACTGGCTGAAATAATATTCATAACGTTTTATTGCCATGGTACTATCCTACCAATTTAGCGCAGGCTATTCTTGTACAGTTATATAAAATTATCCAAGTGTAGGGCAAGTATTTGGGGCTGTGCTGGTGCTCTGTTTATTTGGTCCCTCAAGAACAATCTGTTAATGGCATAAACTTGTTTCATCATCCATACACACAGCCCTTTTTCGGAGTCGGTGAGGGTCGGGTCGGGTCGGAAAATGTTCATATATCACATCCATAAGAAAATGAAATGGAGGGAAAGTCGCTCGTCCTTTTTGATATTTCCTTACTCTCCGCAACGCAGAAAGAATATCGCGCTTCTTATAACATCTACACGAGTACTTTTATTGTCAAGAGGCGGCGGACATGAAAGCAAATATTTTAAGAAGCAGTTTGAAGTTGGAACTCCTGAACAAATTTGTTCCTGCTAAATTTGGTCCAATTTCGGAGATGTCAGTCAATTTATAAAGATGAAAGTTGTAAAGTTCATTTTGAGTTTGGATTCTTATTTTGTGAGTAAGAAAATGAACTGGATTAGGCATAATGTGAAAGGTCAAAGGTGATTTGAAGGGCAGTCGAGAAGCTCTCTTATTGCCATCATTTGCATTTTCCGTATTCGGAACTCATCACCCCGCTTAGGCAAAAAATGTTAATGCCGAGGGATTATATCCCTTTCAAGAAGAATTATGGATGAAATTTGATTCATGGGTGGAACTTTTGAACAAGGTAATTTTGAATTTTGCAATATATTATGCAAAAAAATTGATATGGTCGTTAAAGAAATTTATGGGTAAAATACTGCTGTGCTACAATATTTATGTGAAAATTCCGTAGTGAATGGAAACTGCTGCAAGGTTTCAAGAGAACTGCTGCTGTTCAAAGAAGACTGAAATGAAAGATGACGAATTTGAGTTGTGACAAAGGATAGAAGCGAAAGATTGAATATCAACGTGACTTAAAGATTCACGGAAGGTTGCAGCTCAATATCGCCTCAGAACAATGCTCACGGGCGTAGCGATAACGGAAGACAGTAACAACGTTTCGTTTCTGCTCTAATGTGTCGATGTTTGGTATTATCGACTCGACTTATTCTGCTCTTGACAAAACATCTTCCCTGTAGAAGGGAGTCATGCAAGATACAAATTAAATTTTCAAAGATCCTAACAATTTTATGGAAACGAATGGCAATGATAAAAGCATAAACTGTTCACCTGAGGCTGATGAATAAGGTGGAGTGTAACATGTGTTCTTAGAGGCATTAAACGCGATTTGTCTAAATGAGTGAAATATCTTAAATTGGCAATTGAAGCATGAGATGTTTGATTCCGCTACTGATTTAAAAGCGTACTGCTGCCTTTAGAACTGTGAACGGGATTGAAAGGAAGGAAGTGTGAGTCAATAATCGGATGAAGAAAGATATTGAATGAAAGAAGATTATATTTGCTTTGTGAATTGTGAAATAAAAGTTGACATTTAAATTAGATAATTTTTAGTCACCTTGTGTATGGTGAAGCTGGAAGGATTCGCACTGCAGCAAGAAAATCCAAACAGACTACTTCCTAGTTTGGACACATTTGTGTATACGGACAGAAGACTTAGAGAGTATGGGATTTTCAGTGGGCGAAGGATTGACCAAGGTAGGCGTTCACAAAAACGATGTCGTTTAGACGAGAGAGTAATGGACCTTATTAGACGGGATCCTACCATTAGTATCAGAAGAATTGCAGTAAGACTACAGGAGTCGTCGACAACCATCTAGCGAATTCTGCACGAACATCATCATAATTCTTTTCATTTTCAACCGGTTCAAATATTGGAAGAAGGTCACTCAGTTAATAGTTTAAATTTTTGGTGTTGGTTGCGTCAGGAACATATGAATAATGTAATATTTATTTCTAAAATATTTTTGATGAAGATGAGGAAACTTTTACGAGGGACGAAATATCTAATTTCCATAATCTTCATGTATGGTCCGAAGAAAATCCTCATGAAATCCTGCAAGTAAGGCATCAACGAGGATTTAAAATTAACGTTTGGTGCGGCACCGTTTCTAATTATTAATTATTCTAATAGGTCCATTTGAATTACCAACAATTAACGGTGATATTTATTTAGATTTTTTAAGAAATGAAGTCGAAGATGTCTTAGATGAAATTATACGGTGCTCCTGCACGTTTTTCTGTGCAAGTTAGGCAATTTGATACGGAACACTCTGTATAAACCATGAAAGACCAAATTATTAGAAGTGATACTTTTCAGAAGACAATTTCGTTCCCTGAATATACGAACCCTTTATAGACTGCAATGTAGTGTGAAGTTGAGAGCATGAAAGTTATGGTTCCGACGCATTCTAAAAATTTCGGATACTTGAGTACTTGGATAATGAAGTCTCCAAGCACTCAAATATTTGAGTACTTTGTATTGACTTATTCATACTCATTCTCAAAGTAATGAGCACTTAAGTACTATTACTCTAAGTACTCAAATATTCAA
>QYTT01089464.1:0-21692 GCA_006980735.1 Dasypogon diadema | reverse complement strand
AAAAAAAAGTCAAATTGGCATTTGCAAATGTCAGTGCAGTGCTATTTATTTTAAACGTACAAATTCAGATAATGCAACAGAGTCTTGCACAAGCCCAGCACTGACAATGCTAAAAGAAAAGTAAGACCTTTCGGTTATTACCACAGATTTGTAAAACCATTCTTATAAGAATTTATGTCATTTTCATGAAACTTTTTGAAAGCCCTACAAACACACATACCTATACCAATAACTCAGAATTTACTTACTATATTATACTGAACTTCGAGAAAATAAACATGCCATCTGGAAAGCTAAACGGCTTTTCTGTGGAAGTGTTGCCAGTGTCGGTGAAATGTCCAAGTTAGAAAAATTTCTATCCAAAGTACCTATTCAGCCAGAGCTTTTTCTCGATTACATATATACATAGTTTTCCGCGAAACTCTCAAATAACTTTCACTTCCGTTTTTCTAATCTATATCATTCTTTGTGTTATCTTTTTCCCTAATACGAGAAGATTACGCCTATGGTGAGGATACCTCTCGATAATCAAAAAACTGGGCCACTTATCCTACCTTCACTACTTTGTTCAATATATTTTCACTTGCCTTCTGTGGCTTGACTAAAGTTAAAAACTGCATCGTGCACACCTTTTAGTTAGAATCAATGATAACACTAAATTTTTATAATTTGTTTTTTAAGATCTTTGTATAACAAATACCTTAATAAGTTTAGTCTAACGTTTGTGAAGGAGTCATTGTAGGCCCATAAAAGTTACTAGACTTCTACTCAGGAATAAAAGTCGGTCTGTCCGTCTGTCCGTCCGTCCGTCTGTCAACATGATTACGAGCGAACGGGACAACGTAGAAAGCTGAAATTTGGTACATGAATTTGTAAAGCTAAGTTCGGAGATGAGCAAGGAGTGATTTGAGGGGAGAGGAGTGTAGTACAAAACTGTGATTAAGATAAGATAAGAATCCCATTCCACTTATTTACCGACTACTCTGTACTGTATATATCGATATTAAAAAATATGAATTATTCTCTAGATTTCTCACAAAAAGCTCTAGCTCCGGTATAGAATCACTATCCCAGAGAATAACTGTCTACATTTTATAGTATTGTTGATTAAATATTGTAATTTTAGGCTATATACGCAGTACGCACACATTTAAATATGTTTGAAATAATTTGAAAAAAAAATACTTACCACAAAAATTCAATGAAATCATTAGACGATTAGTTATTTGTATTTTTTACCTTTTGTTTTATCCGTCTAATGTGCTTGCTCTGGAATATTAACGAAATAACAATCCAAATGTATATTATATAGAGAGGCATTCGGTGAACGCACGAAAGCATATTAACTGGAAAATATGTTTAATTAAAATATGTAGCTACTATGATTAAAATGTTAAAATAGCTCTTTTAGATCCATAACACATTATTTTGGATTTTAAAATATTGCCGACCAATTATGTTGCGATTAAAGTGGAAAACAATTATAAACCATCTAGCGATAAACACTGAATATAAATTGCCAACATTTAAATATGTATGTAAATACTATATATATATATATATAAGATCTAGAGTGACGGGAAAATGTATCAATAATAATTTTGAATAAATTAGCCAAAATATAAACATTTCCAACAGCTAGCAAGCACTATTCATTACATTTGGGTAAATAACTTTAACTAGTGAACATCAAAAACAAATTTAGTTGGAATTAACTCGATGCCATGGAAATTGTTCGTTTATTGGTTTTATATTTTCCTCGTGTTGAACGTGGCATGCAACTCTCTCTTTAATCTCACTTACTCGCTTTATTTAAAATAAAAATAATAAAATTTAAATGAACGAAATATTGGAGTGGTTTGACTAGGTCTAGTGCTTCGGTAATCAAAAGTGTATTTTGATAAACATAGTTGAAAAACAAAAGCCATTATAATAAAAAGAGCACTTCTTGAAAGGGATGCTTACCCCAAGCTTGCAGAAATTTGTGCTAAGGTTAAAATTTAATAAAAACCTAAATGGATTTTTCAATCTATGGAAGTATACTTTTTATAATATTTGTTTTAAGGTAGTGTTTATTGCGAAGAAAATTTGCTCTAAGGAGAAAAATTTACGAAATCTACCTTTGCAGCGGCCTCCTTTATAGACAAGATACTCTTAAGATACGGCCCATGACAAAGCATCTAGAAATGCTGGGAGTTATATGAAACTAACCTAAGGCAGGGGAAGAATGTTCTTTAGAAACGATGCTTTTTTAAACTCTCTCTATACTATACTCTATAGTTTTGTGATATTATTGACAGAAAAGGGATTTTCGTTTCTGAAAAGGGTAAATTCAGGCAGCAACTCTTTGAGGCTTGCAAATAAACAAAGAGCTTTGTGTAATGATCCATGGATAGAATTCAATCTTGACAAAATTCATATTGTAGTGTGTACCATGCACCTTCGAGGCATATGTACTCTATAAAGATATTTCAAGAAAAGCTGAAATTTCACAGACAACTTAAATATCACAGACTGTTCGGCTTTAATAAAGATAACATGAATAAATTTCAGTACGAAAACACTGCACAGAAAAATAAGGTGTAAATTAGACAAGTGAGAAATTTTAGCAGAGTTAACTAGAGAGCAAGTGCAATTATTTTTGGAACAAATCACAGTTGTTGAAAATTCATTTGGATTCGTGATTTTCACAGAGCCTCGGCAACCTCTTTGAGGAATTGTTTTAAGGACAACAGAGAAGAATTTTCAAAAAAGCTCAACTTGGAACAAGGCAATACCGGTATGCTTTGATATAAAATTTTGAAAACTAGCACACCCAGAAATAAGACGTCTGGCAACATGAGTTTGAGTGTCCATAATGTAGAAAATTATGCACGAACATCATCGGTATTCCTACCATACACTGGAAAACATCATAAATATGCAATGACGCATTGATTCTGTACATGGTTATTATGTCAATATAGGGTTTGTGCTAGGAAAACTGTTTGCAGAGGTGAGGCTACATTTACTATGAATGGAGTGCACAACTTGCGTCACCTTGTAACGAAGTGAAATTCCCGGCTGGGATAAAAAGCTTCACCACTCTACAGTCAGGATAGTTTTTTATCCCATTAACGGCTTGAGGGAAATGGTCTAAAGGATTTAGATACTAGTGATAAGTAGATTAAAGGCAGTTAAAAACGAATTGTATTAACAAATAAGCACAATAAGGAGGAATTGTAGAGACGGCAATGCAATCGCTTTTGTGACGTTTCCCATCACCATCCGTAAAACAAAATCGCGTTGCGTTGGAGCGCCGGTTACTCAGCTACCAGTCACCGAACACATCGGGAATCAACGTCACAATCTTCACGATTGGTACGCGACAAACCCTCATTATACAATTAAGAGAAGACACCAATATGGTTTTTAGATCAGTAACCATCTTTTCGGTCCTGCTGAAACTCTAACTCTTAATGCAGAAAGATATTTGGATTTTTAACCGAGTACAGTAGAGGAACTATTACTATTCTGGATAGACTTTCAGCACATGGTTCGCACGGTAATCTTGTAAAGACAACAGACAAAGTCAAACCTCCGTCCTCGTGAAATTTTCTCAAGAACATTCATCTTTTAAATGGAATGTTCTTAAAATATATAAAAAAATAAATATATACTTAAAAATAAAGTAACTAAAAGTAAAATACAAAGCCATGCACTGACATCTATTGGGAATTTGTTGTTCGTGTTCGTTTGGATCAGTGAGTTCTGTGTAAATTTCATCATTGTCATCGAGTTCTTTAACATCCTTATTTTCTTCATTATCATGATCAAAGTCTACAATATGACTAGTATCGTGATCATCTTCATGATCATCATCGTCATCATCATGATCGATTTCATCATCTGTATCGCCATCACCTGATCCTGTTTCGTATTCAGTAACTCGTGTTGAGTCCTTTCGATTCGTTATATCTTGGCGATTACTGATTGAATTACTGCTGCTACCACCACCAGTTCCTGATGATGCTGATGACGACGTATGATGTGTTGTACTGCTATGATGACTGGATGACGAGTCTTCATCATCTGGTCCAAATCCAGATCCAGAATAATCTGGTTCTTTCTCTAAATCGTCATGAATCTGAAAAAAAGAAAAAAATACTTTAGAATTATTCATTATTATTTATTTTATATATATATATATATACAGAAGTAAGATTTTAGTTTTTGCTCTTAAGAATACCGTTTTAAATCGATTATGAACCACTGATTGTAGCAACAATTCAAAATTCAAATATTAACAAATTATGAACAAAGGTCCCAGTTAAGAAGATCGTTCTCTTCAGTTTCTTTTTTATCATATAAAAGGAGTTACTTGAGGAAACGTGGCTGATTATTTTAAGTGGACGTTCACTCAGTGGCGGAAGGGGTGAATTCCTTTAGATTGGATTACGGGTCATGATCAGATACACTTTGATCTGATCATTTGTACTCTTTGTACACCGGTTGCTGTTACTCTCCAAAAAATCTTACATTGCCACGAAGAATCCTCTGGACTTCTCGAGATATTCAAAACTTTAAAGCCCAATTAGGAAACAAAGTGAATGAGGGGCAAGTGGAAGGAACTGATCTCAATGAAATAACATCAGAAACCACATGATTAGAGAGGCATCTCAATTTTGGCAGAGCTTAAAAAGCGGGTAAAGGAACAAAGAGTAAGATTAGTAAAAGGAAGTGGTTTGATAGCGAATCTTTTAGGAATAGAACTAAATCATTTAAATGATTGAATCTCTTTCGGAGGATGAGCGTGGAGTTTGTAAAAAAGGAATAATTCATCCTATAAGGACATTTTGTTCATAGAGTTCAATCGATGCTAAGGCTTGTATGAATAAAAGTATAAGTTCAGTTGAATTGTGCGAAACACCTCACCACATCAAATTCAACATTGCTCGAATTTTTATACATATATCAAGCTAAATGACTGTAGAAAAATTATATGAAATTTTTACGATGGAAATAGGTACAATACTCTTTTTTGGGACATTTCATAAAACTTATTAATAAATAAAGTAAAATTTGACTGAAGGGAGCAACCTGATGCTATTTAGAATTCCATTAAAAATTTAACTGGGAATAAATGTTTCAGGAACCCTGCGTCCGGATGTGACAACAACTCCTTTTGGATGTCTTGGATTAAACATACCTAAACCGTTTTAAACAGCCCAAATTCATTAAATAAACATGACCAGCAAGTTTAATAAAAAGGGTATTCAATTGTTTTGACATCTACATTATTATACTGCAAAAGAGGAAAACATGGAGAACCCAGTTAAAAGGAAATTGATGGTGCTACAAATACACCCAATACAAAAACTTTTTCATACGAATGAATTGAATGGCACTCTTCTTTTTATGGCATTAATTCAATAACACATCTCCTTTTATGTGAGTGGAGGAGGTTATTTTTAAATTTCCTGTAATAGCTGGCAAAACAGGTAAATTTGCTCGTGTGAATAGAAAACACATTGAGGAGAAAAACCTTCCTGAATCATGATAGGTATTCAATTACAATTTTTCCTCGAAATTCAGCCCACTTTATCCCAGAGAGGCTGTCATCGTAACGTTAACTCCACAGCTTAGCACAGGATACATGTGTAGATATAAATCAATAAACAGAAATGCCCTTAATAGTCAACAATTATTTTGAATCAGATAAATGGGACAAATAGATATCGCATTTCACCATTTTTATTAATTACACATAGATTTATTGAAGACAAAACTTTAAGAAATTTTTTAATTGAATTATATTTAGTTATTTCCCAGGCTTCGGTATAATTTTCACCGGATTACTCTTAGCGACTCTATTCAGTTGCTTATGATCCCCGGACATTCTGCCAAATATGATATATATGGGATTATTTTCCTATGTTGGATGGAGATTTTATCGTGGAGGGATCAGGTTAATCAGAGTGACAATATGCCTGTTTTTCTTGTTTTTGAAGACGTTATTGTCTGTTATCCACTGCTCTGTATGCATACAAGACGGCCCTTGATTTTCTAATGTTTTCTTCAACATGACGTTTTCAGGTCGGTTTCGAATCTAGATATTCACTCAGGTATCTGGCCTCTCACGTTTGGAACATTCCAGTGTAGTCTACAGGATGTCAATGGTCAATGGTCATTGACGGTAGGAGGATCATCTTCCAGTTTGAAATTTCTATAGGTTTCTTGGACCAGACTTCTATTAAATGCACCTTGTCTGAATTTTTGTGTGATTTTTAATCGCCTACCGTACTGAGACTAGCACAAAATAAAACAGTGCAGACAATCTTTTCCACTAAATATACTTGAGACAGGGTGACTAAAAGCGTATAAGTGAGAATGAATTTTTTTCACAGCACCACTTTCGCTACTTTGATTTACGTTTAATATTGCAAAAAAATCAGTCGCATAAAATCATAATTTCATTGCTAGGTTTATTAATTTCCTCTCCATGAAACGTTTTATTAATTCAATACAATGCAATAAACATTGGATTTAAATGCGTGATATTCTGTAATTTATTTCGAAATTGTTATTCTAAGGGAGAAACTTGAATGGCGAACTGATTATAAAAGTTCTTTTCTTGTTATTTTGATAAATATAATTTTGCATACAAGAGTGTATGCTGCAGAACTTTTAAATTACTATCGTTCAAAGTCCATGGTCGAAGTTCTTGAGAGCTTAAAACTTCCTGTAGTGAATATTGCGAGGATGTACACAGCTTCATACTCTAAAATTAATCACTATCCTCAGTTCTTACGGTATGCATTTGCTTGTCAGGATGTATCTTTAGGATAACCCTGGAACGTACATACAGTCTAAGTCTATTTAAGTCCAAACCCAGGCAGATTATCTAATTAAATATACATATGACTTAAAATCTTACCCATCTGCCATAATCATGAAAATGAATCCAGGATTGGTTGGTATGAGCGATAAAGTTTAGAGTTCATAATACCATTTTAATTGAAAGATAAGATTTATATCCTAAACATTTTCCGAAACCTCTATTGGAACTGAGAAACGCAAATTTCAATGATGGTAAATTTTTGAAACATTTATTTCGCCGATCCTCATTTTTTGACACGAAAAAAGTCATCGTCTGGGACTGGAGTCGAACCAGTGACTATATATTTTACAAAATGACATGTACGGTAGGTAGGTATTTTCTTCAATATACAAAATTGATAATTACACCTACGGCACACGTCAAATAGGTTTGATTAAATTACAGATAATCAAATTAGTGGTATTACTCTTTTTGCATGCTGGAATATGTCGAATTGCAAATAATTAGCACGATGAAGAAAACGGAACTCGATCACGAGTCACAATTACGAGTCGAAATCGAATCGTGTGTTTTTTACAAGATCCTCTACAGAAGCTTGAAAATCATAAATTAAATGACACTCGAAAGTATTAAGACTTAGTTAGATAAAGGAAAGTAGACCGATAAACAATTTGAAGAGAAATTTTGATCCAATCCGACAAAATACCGAAAAGGTATCCACCCCTGAATTATAATTTTTGGAATATGTAGAATTAAAATATAATTTTAAAACTGTTTCAACTATGTACTTCAAACATACAAAACTACCACGTGCAATTTGGATAGCAAAAAGGACCACAACATAATTTTTGATTAATTCTCTTTAAATTCCAGTGCGTTCGCACAATGCAACCATCACTCTAATACGATTCAATAATACCCCAAAAATTTTCCATTATTCTGTGGTTCGCTGGAATATTCATAGGCAGGGCGCAGTTAGAACGTTTTTACGCTCATTTTCGCCTTGACAATAATTCGGAACGACCCATCACTTTAGCTGATTAAGTTGTCTTGTCCTGAATAAACAAATTAAGTCGATTACAATTTTGCCAACCATCCCTACCACCCTTCTTTACACGACTGTATGAGAAAAGAAAATGGGCAAGTTGATTAGGGGAGCAGGCTCTATATACCCTCTATGCTCTATCACAGTTTAAGCTTAGCTGTCGATTCAAATGAACACTAGTAATTTGAATTTAATTAGCTTATCCTCTTCCACTACCCAAAAGACACACCCTGTTGTTGTTAGCTAATGATGATATAAGAGGGGAGGGGGTGGATATCAATAAAATTATTACTGAGCTATATTATATCCACTCGTCACTCAATCGTAGTGGAAACATAAGATTACGTCAGCTCTTATACTTGAGCTGTTGGGTGGAGGTAGCGAATAGAAAAATGGCACCCCCCTGCTTTCTTTCGTTCGTCTCTTGACACATAGGGTTGTGGTGATTAATTATATTCCCAGTGGTCTCTTGTAGAAAACATTATCGCCTGGAATGTCACATTTGCATATTTCAGTGAATTAAAGTAGAGTATCAGTTGAATGTTAGAAGAAGCTATAAGTGCCAGAAGGGCTAATTTATTACGCTGCTAGTGCACTTGGGGGGAACGAAAATGGCATGTCATGGATTTGGAGTTGGGGTTGAAAAGGCAAAGTACACAACTTGTGGTTAATAGCGTGTGAAAAGAGAACTTTGGGGTCACCATAATTTCAATCTTTTACACGTTATGGGATACATAATGCGACAAACTTCGAAAACTATTATACATAGTAAAATTGCAACTTTAAGGGCACAGCAAAAAAGTTGGAAAAAGATGAGAAGCTACTTCAAGTTACCCCTTGGAACATTTTAACTTGGAGCAATAAAGAAAATAATATGAGAAAAGAAAAGTATACGGCATATTTTACAATTCCGTTATAGTTATAAATTTCTACTGTTGGTCTAAATTAGTTCTAATCACAGTGAAACACTATTCCGTTCGGAGCCAGAGAAAAGGGATGATACCGAGTCTTAGTCCCTGAGATCAATCAGTCTGACATTCTTTTTGTTGAAAACAACGGAGAGGGCGCTGTTGGTCTAGTTAGAGTGCACCACTCTGAAAGAGTATCCCTTAAATGTAAAAAAGCATGACTGGGTAATCAACGGAATCTGCGCTTCATCAATTGGTGAAGTGGCAGAGGGGGAACTGAATACGGGAGGTATTGCTTTGGCAACGTTAATGGAGGTGGAAGGTACCTTCGACAAAATTCAGCATAGAAAAGTGAAAATTGCCTTGCTAAGACGTGAGGACAGGGCAATCGGGATTCATACCGCCCAAGCAAGTGTTAAGGGAAAAGTCACGACCCCAGGAATGCGATTTTACTCCTTTCCTGTGGTGTGTCACTGTTCACTCCTTAGTATCTATACATAAAAGGATGGACATTCACGGTATTGGCTATGCGGATGATGTGGCGTTGGTGGAGAGGGGCGAGCTCATGTCCATTACCGCTGATATCATGAGGAATGCTCTCCGAATATCAACGGAACTAGGAATAGAAAGGATCTGGAATTGGAACCACTTACGCTCTTTGGATCAGAGATCAAAGGTGGAATAGCTCGACGAGATCAGCATACTGGATACATTCAGTGGTAGCCGATACTCCCCACTCCTGAGGTAAGAACAGAAATAGGTAACTTCTCGTTTTTCTGTTTAAACTCTGCCTGAAAGAGAAGAAGCAAATAGATCTGAAAAAGTCGATAGCATGTGATGATCATAGAACAAATGTTAATATGTATTACATTCATGATCCCAGAGCCCTTTAGCTACCACACCGGAGGGTTATAAATAATACAAAACAAAAGTATGTTTATAGATATGGGAAACTTGCAAATAATTTCTGAATTTAAACTTCTTTAAGTAATTTTAAGGAGTTGAAAACTAAAATTTACACGATAATAAACACGATAGCAGTTTTACCTAAGAAACTAAATTAGCGATATCGTGCAGCAGTTACATTACGACGTGTAGAATAATTTACTGCAGAAAATTCAGTGAAATGAAAAGTACTCTGCAAAGCCAAGGGGATGTTTGCAGCCCAACCTTATTTGGCAAAAATCCGAACTAAAAATTCTCTGTACTTTTTCCAGGAAAGGCAGCCGGTGTGTTTCCTAATTCAACTTCCTTCTGTAATTACGTTCTTTTTACTTTCTCCGTACTACAGTAATTTCCACTTCTTGATTTATACAGCTTTTCCGCTGTAAGAAATATTTTGCCTCACTGGCAGTTTGGCCTGATTTCTCTTTCTGAATAAAATAAATATCCGAGAGGTTTAGGGACATGCATGATGTAAGGTGAATTAATTATTTAACATATTTAGGCAAAGGAAAAATACATTTTTATCCTAATCAAAAGGAATAAATAAAAGTCGGACATCGTCAAACCATTTTTAGAACCTTACAGAATTTCCAAGTATTCCCCTAATGTGCTTTTAAGCAGCTTTTCTCTATAATGATATTGATTGCTTAGGGTCTGCTGTAAAAGGAAGCCTTTAGTGATTTAGGAAGGACTGCTTTATTATATTTATTTATTCCCCCAGAGTTGAATCAGTACATGTAGTTTATTTTGAAATCAAAGGTAAATTTTCTTAGCTTAGAAGTGGATTAATTCTGACTGATTCTCTCTCGTTCTTCTACGATTCAAACAACGTACGATACAAACGTATGCAAAACATGGTAGCAAGTCATGGAAATTCGCCCTATTTAGCCAAAAAATCAGTAGTAAATTGATTTATACTAATACAATAATGGTATTTAGCAAAGAACATTTTGTGTGTTTAGTATTAGAACAAGTAAAGAAGCTATAATTGGTTTAGACCAATTATGTTATACCCTAGACGGCCTAGACGTAGGGAAGAAAAGAAAATAATGCGTTTGTAGTTAATTGTCTGCGCCTAATTATTCTTACATATTCGCAGCTGACCTTCAAATCTGTAGGCAGTCCTACTATTCGCAACCTGTCGACGCACCCTTTAGCTTTAATTTGCCATTTCGTAAATATTCCGCTGACCTATAGTAAACCTTGTCCGCCATATTAGACCCGCCATTTTGAATCTCCAAAATTTGACAGATTGGAAATCAGTGCTCTCCAAAAACGTATATGGACTTATTTTCATGATGATCGCAAAAACTTTAAAAAAAAATTAAATTTCTGGCTTTAAAAAATAAAACTTTCATGTGGCAGCCCTATGAAATAGTTAACCGATTTCGTTCATTTTCTGCTAAGTTATTTAGGTTTTCCTAATGTACTTGCGTGCCGAATTTTATCCATCTGTCCTCCCCTTGATATAGCTGTAGGTTTCATATGGCAACCCTATGAAGGAGTTGTCTAAATTGGCCCATTTACGAACCTAATCTTTCAATCTTAATAAGGTATCTATGTACCAAATTTCAATTCTCTACCTTAAGGTGTTCTCGAGATAACGGGTGGACGGACAGACGGACATCTATTAAACGATTTCTTTTTTTCTCTCATTAATGGAATATGTAAGGGAGAAATTGGTGGAATTCGCTAAGATCGTTCATGGCTTGCGCCAGCGCTTGGAAATTTTATTGCGAAAAATTGCAATGATAAGCGAAACCTCTTGGATAATACGCAATGGAAAGAGTTATGGATAGACCTTGTACAGCAAAACATTGGCAGAAAGTAAAGGGTGTAATCTAATATGAGCTATTAAGTCTAGGAGACATAGTAACTACTTACAGCGGCCAACAACAGGTTACTGATTCGAGTGGCAAAATTGAGCTGTAGTTATAACTTATAAGGTCACTTTACTCCATGATAACGCTTGACCACATTCAGCAAACATCACGATAGATATCACCTTCTTTTTAAGTTGAAAACATTTGTCTCCTCCAGTTCAGATATTACCATTACAGGTAATAATTTATTTAGCTCACTATAGTAACATTTGTTGAATAGATACTTTAAGGCAATTATTGATGTGCTTTCTCAGGATAGTTTTAATGGTTGAATTGCGTCAACTTTCTATCGTGATAATATTTGTAAAGTGCCAAATAGATGACGTAAGGTCATCGATAATAGTGAAATAAATTTAATAACAAAGCTTCGCTTATACTTTTCTAATACACTTTTAATTTTACACAAAAATCGTAAAGAATTTATTTCTACGACTGATATTTAATATCATTAAGCGTCTTTTTATATTTTTCAACCGTCTAAAAGTCAAAAAATAGGTTTTGTTTCAAAAATTTTGTTTTATAAAGATTATGAAATGAAAAAATGGAAATTATGTATAACATAGAGGCATTGCCTTATTTGAGCCCTTTTTTATCACAAACTTATTCTCTACCCCGTCCGAGAATTAATGTCAATACAGTGCTTATGGGAGTGTCTGCTTCATTTACTTTCATGTTTCTCCCAAATAAGTACATTTTACTTAGATTTTTGCTTAGCAGCCAAATTATAGTTCGGAGTTTTTTGAGGCATGTTCACTTAAGTGAGAAGGGAATTAAAGAAAATTAAGAAAAGTGTTGTCGTTTGGTGAATTCCACTGGATAGAAATTTAATTACCTGCAATCTCAATTGTTACTCGGATGTGAATTTTTTTTTTGAAGTCCTTTTCATAAACTCAAAGAAATTGTTTTATTTGACAGCAGAAAACTACAATAAAAACAAAACAAAGAATAAAAGTTATTTTCGATTTCCGGTACATATTTATAAATCAACAACATAATAATAATAATTGTTTATTTAAACAAAATACACCAAGATGTTAACAATCTTCTGAACATGTACCCAAAAAGTAAAGCGAAAAAGCAATTTAATGAAAAAAACTAACTTAGGAGAGAAAAAGATAATTAGATATTAAAAGAAAAGCAAGTAAAACTATTAACTAAAAAACTACAAACAAGGAAGAAACTACTTAAAAAAATCGTACTCAGGATAAATGAATATCAAAATGGGAAAAAAGAAAATAAAAACGAATAAATTATTATAAAAATTTATATGCACACACCTACGACATGCCGTTAACTGATAGAAACGAAAGTAATAATCTCAGGTACACCCCCACCCCAGCAAGCATTCAGTACCGCTGGAAAAAACACACACACACACATTAACGATTAGTGTAAAATGGTACCGCCCTGCTTGGATTTGTTCCTCATTTTACTTTTTGTTTTCCTCATTTCATTCATTTACTCGTGCCGAAGTCAAGTCCATTCACCACGTTTATACGAGCAGAGACAACCCCCTTTATGGTTCATGAAAAACCAAAAACCGGTTTATTTTTCACGTATAAAGAGGAAAACCTAAAATAGGTATAAGCCCAATTAGATTGGGGTTACGCCCAATATTTTGTATGCATTGTGTGCATGTGTTTACCAATTAGGATGAAAAACAAGATTTTGGAAGAATCTATAAGCAAATAAGGTAAGAATTTATAATGTGGATTGAATTTGATTTGGTAACAATGGAAATTGAGTAAAATGCATATAATATTGCAATGTAGCTTCCCACAAGCACTGTACAGACACTAATTCTGGGACAAAGTATAGTTGGTATCTTTCAAACTTGTTTGCGTAGGAGTTACAGGTGCCATAGGTTTTACATGCACTAATGGGCCTCCTACCACCGTTAAATCTCCACGTAAAGTGGAAGGCTGCGTTAGTTTGAAAAAAATCGCTGTCCTTGTCCGCTGCTATGTCAAAAAGGTACAACTAGATCTGTCCTTCAAGGTAATGCTAAATGATGGACAGGTATGGCATTCTAATGACAAAGGGATATAGGATGGAAGGAAGAGTAGACTTAGAGATCTATGGTCCAAATCACAGAATCTCGAAATCGCTCGGTACTGTCCAAACATTTTTCCAGCGAAGGTCCAAGCTATAAAGCTTTGTGTACACGATAACCATCGATAAATGTGCATGTGGTACGAAAATAATCATCCTATCGGAAAGTGAGCCAACGTTCGAGGCACTTTCCACATTCATTTGTGAGTCAAAACTTATATGGGACCGCCTCTGAAAGCCCTCAAGCAAGTGATGCGACATAGCAAAATCATCTTGTTGTGGATACCAGGGCTTGAAGGAAGGGTACCTTTGCCCCACCATCCAATTCAGTATCAATTCATTGCCAAAAATGGGAGAATGGGAGGCGGAGTAAAAGTAAAACTTCGCCTCAAGTATTTAGAAAATACCTTTGATGTTTACATCATAAATGTCCATAAATATTCGAAGTAAACAAACATTTTCCATCTGTTGTGTATACAAGCAGAATCTTTGAAAGGCTTATTTCGCTTCGGTTGAGTTATTAAAATGGAAAGGGAAAATGAAATTTCTTTTCCTTTTCTGAATGGGATTTTAGTGGTAAAAGGAGAGCTACACTACAGCGGTAACCGGTAAATGCCCGAGTCAGTGCAGCCATTTCAATAAATCTCTAAGCCCTCAAAAAGCTTTTAAATTTGCATTCAAAAATGTTTCAAATTTTCCTTGTGTTTGCCTGAGAAAAATGAAATCAAATTGGCGCATAAATTTCCATAAAACAACTCCCACCATTGCTGCCACTGCTACTGCCGCTGTGTCTTGCTCATGTATCTCTACCTCCTCTACCTCTAACCTTACGTGAATTTTATTTAGACAAGTTAGAGCTCTTTTCAGCTCACCCTGCCATAAAAATTTTTCGTTAAGGAATTAATGACGAAACAGCAATGCACCATTTTCGACCCTGCAGTCGGATGCTCCAGAAAATATTTTTCTACTTTTGTTCGGTTGTGTGGGTTCACTTTGGCGGAGCAGGAAGCTCTGAAAAGCTCTCGTTATTCCTGCACATTTATTTTTTTTTGCAGTTCCCAGGCGTTTGATGCCGTTTTCCCGCCGGTCTCCTCATGGATATTGTGAACACGGGAACATAAAGAACAGGACCGGCAGGAAACCTCATTTTTCGCCAATTATTTTTCGTTGCTAAAATTTATTTCGCCTGCACGTTTCTTGGCTGCCAGGCGAAATAGGGCGTAGTTATGCAACCCCGACCTCTGAGATCTCTTCGAAGGGATTATATTATATACATAATCACACCTTCCGCTTACGTGGCAAACTAGTTTTTACTACCGGTTGTGGGGAGCGGAGCAATATTTTAAGGGCTTGAAAACCGTCAGTGGGAACAGCTGCTGCTTACACTAACGTTAATCTAGTTCTGTGAATCATGCATCCCCAGCCGTTGCAATATTCACGTTCTTGGAATAAATTCAAGGAAGAACAAATCCCTGGAGTTGTTCGTACAGGTGACTTGCCTCAGTGCACAACGTAACTATTCCCATTTTACTAACAGTCTTGAAATAAAGATGAATGGTTTAAACGCGCTATGTCGGAATTTGTGCTCGTTACTGGAAAATCAGTTTAAACCGACATAATTCCGCGAAAAGATGAAATTCATCCGGCAAAGCAATTGCTACCCAGTTTCCAGCACGGAAGAAGAAAATTTTCTAAAACCACCCCAATACTTGAATTTTGTACACGAAAACATTGTATTGGGCTTTTCCGACTACGTATGTACTTCTTATAAAATCTTTTTCGTAAGGAACCATAAAATCTTGTTACGTCGCCTCCTATAAAAAAAATTGAGGAGGAAATGAAAAATGTTTTCCTGCTCTGCACACATCACACGCCAGGATTTATTGTCGGATAAAGATTTCGTCTTTAAATTCACTCTGTTTTTATCATAATGGTGTTTTATCGCCCTTCGTATGTTTTCTGGTTCTTTGGGGCTTTTCGGGCTTCACTTATGCCGTTTGAGGTTAAACGTTTGTTTCACGAAATATCAGAAACCATAGAAAAAGTCATGTCATCTTCGATATTGGGGTGTGGATTTTATTCGTTTCGCTTTGAACTTGTGGGGTTGAATCCTTCATAGCATTTACGAAAATGTTCTATATAATTTGTCTGCAGTAAGCGATATATAACTATGTACATCTAATTTCCTGGACTTTGTCAGATGAAAGGGTATATGGGTATTCAGAGAAATAAGGCCAAATCAAATTATTTATTACAGGAAATCCTTCTTTAGAAAGCACTGAAAAAGCATTGTTCGACCTTAAAATTTCTTGGAAATCCTTCTTTTGATCTTCTGCTAACGAAAGAAGAAATCCTCACTGTAAGGTGCTTGCTAATTGCAAGTAATTAATACATCAAATAATTGAAACATTCGAATATGGAATGTAAGGTTTCACTAATTTCAAGTAAATTTTAATCAAATTTTAATAATAAATTGGTTTTAGAAGGAAATGTTTAAAAAAGCTTGGTCTCATCCGATTGCCTCGAATCGAAATACAAACGATTTTACCCAATTGGCAGGAAATGTAAGCAATTTCAGCAATTCAGGCAGAATTATGAGCGATAATAATACTCCTAAATACTCTGCAAGAAGATAGCTACCGAGCGCATCCAGGGGTGGCGGATAGCGGATAGACCTGTACGACTCGTTCGCTGACAGGGCAGTCTATCTATTCAAGACTAAGAAGTCCCGAACCAATCACTACCCCAAGATCAATGTAATACAATATAACGCCGGACTCCGATATCAGATGCCTTTCGGTTTAAACTATAGCTTTCCCTTGGCAATGTGTTCGCGGGGGACTTAAAAGCCAGTTTTAGGGAGGTTTAGGTTAAAGATATTCCTTAAAGGAAGGTGTTAATTGGATATTTTCCAAACAGTCCCCACATTCCAACTAAGCCTATCCTAGATTATATAGATGTCCAAAACGGGGACCTATAAGTGTCTAGGCAGAGGATTTTCTTAATTTGTTTCGTATATAGCAGGCTGTATACGAACAATTTCACGTTGTTCACAAAGACTACAAATTGCAAGATGAACCCCAGGAGGACTTGTAATCAATACCAAGTCGATTCTATAATTACATTTGTAAGGGCAATCTCTTACTTAGTTGATTACAGTGTCGGTTACTTTAACACGATGATGTCCAAGGGTGCTACGTACCTACGAGCTATTTTACAGGAAAGACCTTACTTTATAAAATTTAACTCGTATTAAAAGGATGTTTCGCTTTGTGTTATTACTAGTTATTATTAGTTATTACTCAACGGTTTACTGGACATTTCGTTGATAAGGTGTGAGCTGAACTAATTCTATCATTTTAGGATTCCCACAAAAAATTCTCCACTTATTACTCTACCGCTTACAATACATTAGAGTGGTAACCCCATACATTTTTTAGAAATTTCCTTTAAGAATTCTTCAATTACGAGACAATGAATGCAAGAACTGTAAAAATAGAAGATTGCAATTTCTGGAAGGTTGAAGTAGCTGAAGCCGCTAAAATTCTTGGGGTGAAAAATATGTTCATTACTTTACTAATCAAGTAATGAGTATAAATATAGGGTTGCCATTGGAAATTCATTCATTGAAGAAAATGGAAGGTTAAAGGTAAGGTTCAATTTAAACATTTGCCATCCTTGAATTCTGTAAAGCTAAAAAAGAGAAAAAAAATGAAATGGTTGCAATTTTTATTCGCATTCCATTTTATTTCTTTGTTACTATTCTGAGCACAAATGAAGAAGGAAACAAAAGTTTCTTTTTGTACAATACCCCTTGCATTACATATTGTTAACATTCTCTATTATCTTACCCTTTGCATTACCATGCCATTGATGCTAGCAACTTTTGTTATTCTTTGATGAAGTTATTCATTACCTAGGCACAATAGCATTTGATCTTTTTCCTTTACTTGGTATTCCTCTGGCTACTAGATCAAGAAAACATAGGATGACACATGGTGAGATTTGTTAATCAAGTCTCATAGATTAGTTTGGGTGTGATGCTTCGTCTTTCCAAGGGGTTTGTGGAGTGGGTTTTTGTAACAGTTTTAGATGAAAGTTTCATTTTAGCTGGAACTAGAAACCATCAATTTCAATTTCCTTCCATTACCATTTGTCTGTTGGATAGCAATCTGCATTCGATCTAAATGACTAGAATTAAATCTATCCCAAAATATCATTATATATATATATTCCCGCCACTTTAGTATGATTGTCGTATTAAATGTTTAGCAGTGCTTGGAAGTAGAATATTGACGCGTAATTTGCGCACATACAATTAGAAAGAATTGAAATGCATCTATTTTTAAACTCAATTGAATCGCTTGAATAGAACGGAGTTGAGTTGCACTCTCAAGATACCTATTTGTTCTCAGTTGTTCTTAAGTCAAAATGCTTGTCCTAGTTATCGGCTTCATACGTGTTTAGGTCGAAAGGTGGGATTTCTTAGCTGAATGTAATTATAAAAACTTTCAACAACTTTTAACACTGCTTGTATACTTTCCTTGTTACTTAAGAGCACTTGAGATGGTGCCTTTGTTTCTTCCTCATATAAGCAAATGTCCTGAATACCTCATAATAGATGGTAAAGAGGTTAGATGCATATCCACTTGGAGCCTTACGGAATGTGTGAAAATCATGTATAGAAGATTTAATTCAATCTGTTTAGATCACAGCGTTGCTACACAATGACATGAGACGTGAACTATATCCTTGTGTTACATGCCTTACATCAGGAAGAAAATGGGGCAAACATCTCAATAGTATTCCCTGAGAAGATTCGATGTATAACAAAGGAAAATCTTGGCAAAGTCTTTTTCTTTTACAAAATTCACCAGATTTCCTTAAAAGCAGCTCCTTTGGTTTCAACTAATCAGCAAAACATCCTTTTTTCATTGTCTCCCTGTTCCCACCCTCTTTACCCGAGTTTATTTGGGATTGTGTGGGATCTCATTCCACCTCAAAGAAAGAAAAGAAATTTTTGCGATGTCTACATTTCCTCATCTGTCATAACTCCATTCTTGACTAAGAATTGCAATTCTTGACAAAGTGAAGTTCATCTTAGATGAAGGCGCGGGGCGAGCAAAGGAAGTCTTTTGTGATATACTTTAATGATCTCAAAGAAATCTGCAAGAAAAATTTCTTGAAATCATCAGAATGGAAACTTTTTCTGATCTATAAAATAATTTCACCACGCTTTACAGCTCGCTAAGTCAAAAAGTGGTTTCAGCTCCCCGGCACTAATTAATGCTCGTCCCAATTTTCAGAGACGACGATTTTCATTTTCCCGGCTTTCGTCCATGGGGGGTGAAGGTAAAATCGGTCGGAGGCTAACTGTTCCCACAGAAGAAGTTTTAAGTGGTTCTCAAAGTAGCAAACTTTGGTAATTTTCAGCATTTCCAGGTTGATGTCAGAGCACAATTATATATGTATTATATGTAGTATACTTTAAAGTATCAGGACTGACGTATATACACGTGCCAATTAGATCTCCCCGCATGTGTTCCCAAGGAGCATTTCACCAGTAGACGAAAGAGGTGGCAGCAACTTTTTCGAGGACACATCAGTACCAGGGAAGAAGGAAGAAGGAACTTCACTTTATTTTGGATTCAGTAGTTCTCCTCGTCATGAAACGCTTAAATTAGCCTGCGAATAAGTTTGACAAGTTTCAACGTTGTACTAAATCGAATTGGTCAGAAGATTTTTCGCAAGTGTCCACTTTGAATGGGGCTTAATTTAGCTGTCTGCAAAGTGATTTTCTCTGTTACTCCACTAAACTCTGTAAATTATGAACAGTTGAGAAGATGTTAGAAGTTTAAGTTGATTATAAAAAAGGACCTTAAAAGGAAGAAGTTTTAAGGATCTTCCAGAAAAAAAACTAATTGCTTTGATTTTTTTCCTTATTTAGACAAGCCAGTTTCTGAACAGAATTGAAGAGATGAAGTGAGGCAAATTTCATTAGTGTTGGCCTTGTAAACTTACTTGAAGTAAGCTAACAAAGAGAAATTTATTTGTCGGAGGGCCCTTTTAATTTGTTTTTTATTGATTACAGACTAAGATAGCTTCTTAAAAGCAATTAGAAAAAACCGAAAATTGTTGAGGGTGGTTTAAAAAAAAACAAAATAGGAACATTTCAAATTTTTATCCTGTTAAATTCCATCATGTTTTTAAATATTTCATTTTTAATATGAATAACTTAAGGGATGAGTTAATAATTTTAGTGTAATCTTTCCATATTTACTGCAAATGACAATGAACTCTAATATTTCAGACTAGTAGTTTCTATATTTCAGTTTTTGCTGAATAAAAGCTTCGATTATATGTTGATGTAGAAGAACACAGGAAGATAATGGTAATCTTCATCCTGTGTAGGGCCTTAAATTTTTTCTGAAATATTAATAGATCTTCAAGGCAATGCTTTTAAACCAAAGCGGTATCTTCTGCATCTTCTGCAAATGCAGGCATCCTTTACCTTTTAAATGCCTTTAGTAGTCTGCTAGTGAAGAGGAAAAAGATACCTGGATTAAAAGCGGTCGCCTGTGGAACTCCATAGTTGATAGATGAAATTATCTACTATTTTCAAAAATATTTTTCGGTCTGAAAGATATATTTTCAGCGTACTCTTTATACCTATATAATCAATACTTCTTATCTACATTTAGTATGCCTTTGTAACTCCAACTGTAAAGCTCAATAGCAGTTTGCTAAGTATGTATCTTTATTTTCTTTAGATATATATTGCTGTCCTCAGACAATATAATATTCCCCTACAGACTGTGTAATCCGACTACTAAAAATATATTTGCAACAACTTCGTAATTCCTGGGAGTATTGTTACAGATTTACTTATTGGTAGGTTTAATGGTTTACCTGGTATTTTTCAGCGTTTTGTTCTGCATGCTATCAACTCAGTATATCAAAATACCACTAGGCCTTCTTTGTTTGATCTCTTGCTTGCGTCACATCTCTGAAGGCCTATTATGCTACGTTCATAGTTGATGTTGACAGTCTTCATGCAGGAGTTTCCCCTAGCATCTTATTTCCCAATTGTCAGCCATCGATACGAAAATATCATACTCTTTCCGCACAAGCACTACTAGAAAGGTAGGAATACCTTTGTTCTCTCGCGAGATCGAGACTGATTTTCTGTATCGTCGATATAGAAGGTATCTAAGGTGGTTCGAGATCTTGTTACCAAAATGGCAAGGCTGAAGTGTCTTGTAATCTTGGACTTGATGAATAAAACAGTTATTTTGCTTTGATCCTTGTTTCTAGTATCCTACTCCTGCTTCTCTAGTTAAGGGTTTCACTTTTCGCTGCGTCGTCCCTGCTCTTCTCAGCGTTAAATCATCTGCTCTTGGAGCTGACGGTATATCACCAAAATGTACTGTTGTTACCTACCATTTTAGACATCATATATTTAATACTGTTTTCATTAGCTCCGGTTTTTGCTACTGTTTGGAAGCATGCTCTAATTGTACCAGTTCCTAAGGTCTCTAATCCGTCTAGTGTAGTCTAGTGTAGTGTCGGTTCCTACAAGTATTTTGTCAATCGGCGCACTGACTATGATTAAGTTGACTTGTTGTGATCGACATACATTCTTTTTACCTAAAAAGAAATTTTCTATTCATGTGGATAATTTTTAGGTGTTCTCTCAAGTGAATTTCATTTCAAAATGTAATTCAATTCTGTCTTTCTTTTCGAAGGTCTTTGAGAGGCTTGTGAATGAACAATTGATTGATTATCTAATTCGTTTCTCCTTTCTGTTCAATCCAGACGGCAGTCGAGACCTTGTCGCCATTATTCAAGTGACACGGCCCTTTTGCATGTCAAATCTTGTATTCGATTTGCTTTGGATCGCAATCAGATATGCTGTTTGGTTTGCGTGGACTCCTCTAAGGCCTTTAATAGCTCGAGCGATTCTATTCTGCTGAGTTAGTTATCGACTCAATTCGGTTTAAATAGTTCCGCTCTAAAATTTATAGGAAATTTCTTATCTG
>QYTT01089463.1:27463-44851 GCA_006980735.1 Dasypogon diadema | reverse complement strand
AATAATTCTACAAAAGCTTTTGATTTAATTTATAAATAAATATGAAACACAAGAGAAATAATAATTGTAGTTGGGCTCTGCAGCTGAAGTGAAGGTCATGAAAAGTTACTATGAAATACATTAGAAGCCATTCTGATTCGTCTTATTGCGTTGTACAGTTGATTTTTTAGTTATCTGACTAAAAAAATTGCTAGAGTTTGCGTAGGAAAGTTCAATATATCAGAATTACTTTTAAGTTGGTATTATAACAAAATTTCACTCGAGGCTTAGGTGTTACCTACGGCTCCACGGGTGATGGATAGTGGAAAGCCCTACGATTCGTTCGCTAACAGAGCAGTCTCGAATAATAAATGACTGCCTGACTGAGAGGAGCTCAGTCGCTAGCCTTCCATATCAATGGAAAAATTATCTAGAAATAAAAAGTCTGATGAGATGGTACTCCTTAAATCGTGTCAACAGTCGAAGAGGTCGCTAATGGAGCTCACAACTCACAACGTTATCTGAAATTTCTCACGATCTCACCGGTGACGAATTACCCCTAATTGATGAGGTTTTAAGTGACAAATTATATAGAGGGGAAGGAACCAATTCCAATCATCAAAAGGGAAACTAACCATCGGTAAGGAAAAGTCCACTGCTCATACTAGTGAAGGAAATTCCCACAGACTTTTTTGGAAGCAAGGGATGACTATTGTCCCTCCAATCGAACTAAAAGTCTCTTATCTTCTCTTATCTTTATATACATTCGTAACACTTGCTGACGGGTGTTTAGTGCTAATTGTATTGTAGTAGCGGTCTCTCTTTCTTCTTCTTCGCTCTTTTTCTTTCTTTCTCAACTTTTCAGTTATTTAAATATCTTTTGTTTTTTTCAATCTGTATATATATATAACTTTTTGTAAATTCACTTACTTATAATTAGTTTTGATATTTATTCCTTGGCTTTCTTTCATTTAAAAATGTACAGTAAAGAATTATAATTCTTATGTACTGCCTTTGTACAATAAATTGAATTGAATTGAAAAAAAAAATATGGGACATCTTCAATAAAGAGATGATTAAGTGGGCTATAAGCACATTCAAACCCTACAAATCACGAGGTGGAGATAGTATTGCCCCTTCCCTTCTGCAGCAAGGGTGGGAAGAGCGGATATCATTACTAGTGCAATTGTTTTTGGTCAGCTATGCCTTTGGACATATCCTTAAGGCTTAGAAAGATGTAAATGTGGTGTTTATACCTAAAGGAGAATGGCGCTCAACTACCCAACCTAAATCAGGCTTGATAAGCCTGACTTCCATGATGGCACGTATAAATTTTCTCTAGAGGATGATGAGACAGCGGAACATATTCTGTGGCATTGCGAAGTATTCTTCTGACAAGGAAAGAAATATCTTTAGCGTCAAAAAGAATTATAGGCTATATTAGAAGCCTTTATCTTAAATGGGCCTTTAAAAAAAGGCTTAAAAACAAAAGCTTCTAGGTGGTAGAGCTGATTAGAGGTTCTTGCAGCAAACACTCCATAGCCCTCCGAAGTAAAAATAGAAAATATTAAAGAAAGGTAGATAATAAACTAAAGCTGTAAGGAGGACAAGGGGATGTGCATTATTAACAAATCAAAGTAAGAAATGGGGGATGCAATTCACTCTTATAGATTCGCAGACATTACCTTCTCGTAACTAGTAGTTGACTTGTCTGTTCCAGTTTGGCCTCCATAACTTCATAAAATGAATTCTATTCATTTAGCGACATCCCATTCCAGCTGAGAGGATGGGTCCCCCGCAACAGATAATACAGCATACCAGTGAATGAAGTAACTATAGATAAAGAAAACACAGTCATAAATAGAAAATTGACCCATTAGCTTTTCAGGCAATCGTTACGTAAGACGAAATATCTACAGAATCTGATCTGAGTTTTAGCCATATCTTCGACCTATCCACTGTTTTTCTGTGACCGGTTTTGCTGATTTGTTTATAAAAATGGAAAGCATTTCTTACTTTTAGTAAAAAAAATCGTTTCTTGAATTTCAAGTTTCAGATTGATGGATGAAATGTTACGTACTGGAAGTACTCATTGTAGGAATTTTTGAAAAGTAATAAAAAAGTATTTAACATATTTTTATCATTTAACTTACTAAAGCATAATTAAAACACGTGACTTACAAACGTAATTTGCATATCAGCCAAAAAACAAAATATCTTATTTTCAACCTCTTAAAAGTTAACCGACTTGTTACGACTGAGATTTTGGGAATTTGGGAATTTTTCTTTTATCACATGAGAGATCTTCGACTTTATGTGCTTTAAGATTTCATACTATGTGTGAAGGTTAGAGAAATAACTATATAATCATTTGTAATTTCCTATGACGGTTTATGGTCTTATTTTGCCAGATGCTGAGTTTGTATTTCTGGCATATTTTCTATTATAGTGTAGATTAGATGTGAGCGGATAATGAGACTAGAACGTCGATTTAGCCAAAAGGAGTAGTATTTTTTTGTCGTCTGAAAAAGCTGTTTTCAAATATTTGGAGAACGTCAAATGACCAATGCAGCAAATTATTAATAGTAAAGTGAGCTACTGAACTTAAGGACAGTTCCTATAGGTAGGACAATGACAAATGAACTTTGTAGCGCACAGTCCTGAGATGTTACAATTTTTCTATTCACTAATAATTTTTAGCTTTGAGTACCCATGGCCTTATGTTATGTCAATATTACATACCTATATGATAAAAACAAAAATAGATGAGAGCAAATATCAAATAAGTATTAAAAAACACATGTTGTAATAATAATGTCAAAAGCTGTAACAAAAAATTACAACGAAAGAAATGTCGAAATTAACTAAATTGAACGCGAAGATAATGGTGCCTCCAGTGATTTTTTCAAAAGCTGGCATTTCGTTAGCTACTTTCATCTCCAAAAATTTCACTTTTTCAAAAGCTGGCATTTCGTTAGCTACTTTCATCTCCAAAAATTTTTTGCTTTTCCATCGAACTTAAACAAGAGAAAAAATTTTTTAATTTTGGCTCCTTTTTCACATTAATACGCAAATTTCTCACAAAACATAGACAGCCTGTATAAAGCCTGAAATACAATGAATACGACACGACATTGTCGTCGACAAATTAGATTTTGAATACATGTGACGACATTAGGTCATAGCAAATGTGACGACACGACAAAGTCGACGACAAAAGTTTGGTCAAAACCCGAATTTTGTCGTTGTCGTATGCGACATTTGAGTTTGACATTTGTCTGAGATAAAGAAGTAGGAAAGAAAATAAATTTTATGAAGTGTTAATACAACAGAAAACTTTAAAAGCAAATAAATTCACTTTTAATACTGAAATTAATTTCCGCCTGGACATATTTCCTTACTGCACCTTTCCTCAGCTGTTGAAAAATGACAACGACATCGTCGTTCTCATTGTATTTGGTTCCCGACAAATTACGACGACAAAAGTCGACGACAAAGTCGTGTCGTATTCGTTGTACTTCAGGCTTAAGGAGCCGTGGTTCTTCCTTAACCGGTTTTCAATCAGCCTTATTGTCGATGTAACTTGAAGTGAGGAATGGCGTAACGACAAGTAAATGGTATTGCGATAATGCCTGAATTTCCAGGTATATATTTGTTTTAAATGGATTCATTCCTATTTGTCTGAGAGACACTACTAGATTCTTTTCAGGGGTTCTCGTTCGAGAATCATAAAGGCTATACATATGGTGCCCCAGGGAAGTCATGTTGGCCCCCTTATTTTTATTGTGACCATTGATGACATTGTATGCCTCTTATGGCATTCTGGAGTGATTATAATTTATGTTAGTAAAACTGCGTTTCCTTTCAGACGGAGTTTTTTTTACAATTGATGTAAGCATAACGATTTAGAGCTCAATATAAATAAATACGAGGTCATGTCGTTCTATAGAAGTCATGTTCCTTTTGTGTTTTACTATACACTCTATAATAATGTTGTTCTAGATGTGCAGATGGCGTGTTGCTTGCTCCAAAATTGGATTTTATTTCTCATATCAATTACACTGTTTCCAGAAGTAACTCCATGCTTGCAGTTAATGATCTTATAATGATTTGATCCACGGTTTACAGACTATAAGGTTAGCCAGGTTTGTAATTTGACATGCATGACGTCACTCTGGATACATTGTTTTGGTAGCATTCCAATTAGAAGCGAGCAAAAGAGACGTGATTTTTAATGAATTTTTTGTGTAATTTTTAATACAATAGAATCCGCGTTTATTTTACATCTTAAGTTTTATTTTAGTATTAGATTTACATCACTCGTTGCAAAATCGCCACAATGGGAAAGCTGTGAGAACAAAATATCCAGAGTGACGTCACAAAATGGCGATTCAAATTACAAACCTGGCTAACCTTGTAGTCTGTAAACCGTGGATTTGATCTATCCTTTAAATTGCTTTGTATAACCCACTTTCAGACCGTGAACCAAATAGATGATTTTAAGATCTCCACAAATGTGACATTGCTATTCCGAATATGTCATTTTATCCAGCAGCATTTGTATTGTTTCATATGTTTTCTTTCTATTAACACCTTAAAACACGGGGCGGAAGGATGAAAGTTGCCGCTGTGCAGTAAAACGGCCTTCAAACTGGCTTTTGAAGAGTCTATACATGTACCCTTGATTATGAAAATGGTTTAAGTCAAGAATAAAAAAAAATGAGTTGATATCTTATATGATACAATAAAGTTGCTTCGCTTTCAAATTATGTCCAATTATCCAAAAATTCAATATGGCGGTCAAAACAAGGAGTGAGGGAGGTGACCTATTTTCGTTTTTCCGACTTGGAGTCTCATAAAATACATCTATACAAAATTTCAAAAATGCGAAAATGTTTGTATGACAAGAAAAAGTGCTAATTACAAAAATTCTATCACTAAAACAAAGTTTTGCTATGTTGCCAGTACAGTGGTTATGAACGTTTTTTGCAATTTCCTGGTGAACGTTACATTGTGTTTCCACCTTAAGTGTTCTAATGAATTGTTTCCATTTGACTTTGACTTTCTTAGGAGGCGATTATTTTCAGTTTTGACAACAGCTTTTTTTGTAAAAATGTTCGTAAAAATTTAGTGTAGTGTTATTTATTTATACAAATTTTTGTAACTTTATTATATAACCATATTTTTTGGGCAATGCTAGCAAAGATAGTGTTTCTAAGCGTTTTGACTACATTATTTTCCGGTAAGTTTATGCATAATGTGGTAGGTACCGTTGGATTTTAACATACATATTTCATATTTTTATCGAAGCGAGAAGATATTTTTTTGAAAATCTCAAGAAGAAGATCTCAAAATATAGGTTACTACATTTTTTGATAGATTTAGAGCAATGATGGCTGAACATTCTGGTCTCCTCTGATCTCATCTGGCGTAATATAGCCACAGTCTTATTAAAAATGTATTTTGTATGAATTTAATACCACTCTCTTACTGCTATTCTTTTAGGATTTACGAATTTTCAAATTCAAGATTTTAGCTTCATTGCCTTTTTTATCATAAATTCGCAAATTTTGCCAAATTATTCTGTAAGTAGTACTATTACAGTATTGTGTGGACGTCATCTTCTCCTTTCATTTGAGAGCATACACGTACCAATATCTTTTATAGGTCCCGAAATATCGCCCCTTCTACCTTCTACCTATCTACAGTGTAGAACCGCTTAAATTAGGGACATTTTTGGTAGTTAATTAAAAAGAACAGATAACATTCACATGTTTAATATTTATTGTTTATTATTAATAGCATACTCTTACTTACAATTAAAAAAAAACGATTAAAATTGACCGATGGGTTTAAGCTATGGAAAGCGACGAAAGTGGACGCGTCGAACTGGTTGGTTTTTAAATAACACTGCAAATTTGAAAATTTAGAATTTTCAGTATGTTATTAAAAAAAATAGGAAAAAATATTTTAGTTTCTTTAAACTGTGGGGCGCACCACAGCTACATGAGCCATTATCACTAACATATTCGAGTTTTTTGTTTCAGAACCACAGTAGAGACTGCATTTGGTCAACTAGTTCGACCCATCCATTTTCCTCGTGTGCCGAATTATTTAAATACTTGTGTGTACTAAAAACTTAATCTATTTTTCAGATTTAGTTTTCATCATTACAAGAGTAAATGCTGAGGACTGGCATTATCCTGAGGACGATTCGGAAGGTAATTTTAGAATTTAATTAACTTTCATTCAATCACTTTAGACGTATCCACAACAAATGAATGTTTTCAATTCCTAATTATAAAAAGGAATTGGGAATTAAAATTTTAAAATCTAAATTAGACAACGGAATTAAAGAACTCAAAATTGAAATTACTAGTTACTCTTCCAAAGGAGTTAAAATCTCTACAGACTCCATCAATTGAAGTACCTAATCAGCATATCCTTTCCCTTTTTTTTCTTTATTAATTAAGTCGAGCGGGAATTTTACTAAATATTCTTAGTATTAAAACCTCCAGTGTTTATCCACAATACCCACAATATTTGTTGTGAAATCAGTTTAATTGGTAACAACCCTTGACCACCACATGTGTAAACCATATTTGATTGGTTCCTTAAATTCATCACTCGAATGTGTGCTATGATTATTTAATATGAAAGTAGATTCCTTATATTCATGATAACCAATCCCTGATAGTTTTTATATATTTCAGACTGGACAAACTTTTTTGCATACACACTAATGGCTCGAGATTTGACGTATATTTGACAGACACACTCATATTTGTTCTGGGTCTCTTTGGATTGATTATAAATGCTACTTAGATCTTAGTTCAGTGTGTAGCACATCGTATTCAGACAAAATCATCGAAAGGTTTTGAAGGTATTGATTTAGACGGTATTCCGCAACTAAAGACGTAGATACAACGATGCGAGAGTGCATCGCACTTTTGCGTCATTGCATCTAGGCCTTAATGCTCTGCTACCTGCATAGGAGAATACTCTTGCTCTTTTTGAACCGCTTTGACTGATTCCAACATTTGTAAGGTTAAATTACCCAAACTCGCTTTTCCCAATTTCCTTCCGCCTAATTTGTGTCGTGTGCATCATAGGGTTGTCCCCTGAGCTTAGGCAATATCTTAAGAAAAATAAAACATTGGTATATGAATTAAAACGAAGTAATAATGGTTTTAGAAGTTGCATCCAAATTTCACGGGTTGTATATGCAGGGTGTACCCACAGCCTTCTTAGACCACCAGATATTTTATTCACTACAGTGTCAATATAAATATCTCTCAAAAATAACTCCTAAATTTTATTACAGTTGTTAATAATCACTTTTTATATTTATATTATATTTATTTATATTTTAAGAATTTCCTGAATGGGGAGGATTGTGCGACAGCGGGGACATGCAAAGTCCAATAGATTTAATAATAGATGAAGCGCAAATAGTTAGTTATCCTACATATACTTTTGAGGGTTATGATGAGGCACTTATGCAGCCCCAAATTGAAAATAATGGACATACAGGTAATTTTTACATTGTTTACTTTTATTTTTTTCATTATCTACACATCACAACTATTGTGAGTTTATTACATATAATGTACGAAAGAGGAGTAAGGGATCATGGGGTACAGTGCATCAGTTGTTTTTGGAGGCTCCTGCAGGCAAGTTTTTATGATTTTGATAGCTTGGATGGGGGTAGTCTAAATTTAAACTTTATCGTATCTAACACTGATTATCTTAATATCTGCTATGTTAGTGTTAGAAGCTTGCTAACAAGTTTCGGTGTACTTAAATGTTTTTTTGCCTAAGCTGTGTTCTTTGCATATATTCTCTCAAACTAAACTGAATACTATTATTAAGTATCGTTGCCTTTTTTCGAAATGATTATCAACACTCTCGATTGTGTGTTGGATTATATTTCAGATGTAGAAGTATCTCTTCATCTAATTCAATTACTGTGGGTATTGAATTTTTATTTTTAGAAATATTCGCCGAAACCAGTGATAGTCAACTATTTTAAAAATATAATAGCAGAGGAAGTTGTACTAATGTATGCTTCCTCAATCTAATTGTGACGTTTTTAATTCAGCCACTTACATTCTACTGTGAATACTATTTTTTTGGAAATGAGAAAATGCGATACCCAGTCTGCTTCAGTAACGCTTTTTAGCATTTTCAAAAAAAATATGTTGAACTTCAATTGTATGATGATATTTTTGGCGGGCCATTTACGGAAGAGGAATTAGATATTGTTTTATTCAGAATGAAAATAAACAAGGCCACTGGACAAGACAGAATTCCTGCGAAATTTTAAATGTTTGCTCCAGAAGAACTGCGACACAGACTGCTACGGATTTTCGATAACTTCTACAACTCTGGCGAAATGCCAACAAGTTTTAGGAAGGCTATATTATTTTCATTTGCACAAGAAGGGGGATATTAACGAAGTACAAAACTACAGCGGTATAGATACTTTGTCTAACGTTTTCACTAGTCTTTTATTAGGTCAAGTTACCAAGTGGTTGGATTGTTTTCAAATCTTAAGCGAGAGTCAAACCGAGTTTAGGAAAAATTTCAGTATTTCAGTATTTTCATACTATATATGGGAGTTTGAGTAAAGGGGTAGAGTAATAGATTCTGTCAAAGGCCTTCAAAACATCCAATATAACCACCAGTCTTAAAAACCTTAGAATGGAATTTAAATTTTTAAAATGGGTCAATTTGGATAACTCCTTCATAGGGTTGTCATACAAAACCTCCAATTATATTAAATAAAAAATCGTTTTTTTTTTCTTCTAAAACGAAAACGCTTCGAGGGTAGATGGATAAAATTCAGTTACACGGATACTTCAGTAAAATTAAAATGAGCCAAATCGGACAACCCCTTCAGAGGGATGCTATAGTAAACTTACTTAAAGGTAAAGTTGCAATGGACTACCTCGAGAGGTTGAGGTTTTGGGAAAAAATATTTTGGACAAAATTTGGAGAGCATAAAATAGGGCAATCGGCAGTGACCTTGAGCTTGACCCAGTGTTAACTTTAAAGGTCACTTGTAGGCCAACTTCACATTTTGTAATATAAACACCGCAGAGTGCAAATTTTACGTTCGTGTATATGATTCGGTTATGGGCTAAAGAGATGTATAGAGGTTACTTCAAGGTCAAATAACCTCTTGAATCAATCGCATCGTAATTTGGCAAATTCTTTACAGAGCGGTCTTTTTGAGCCTGTAGTAATTTCACTATTCTAAAATAAAAGCTTTCATGTTCTACAAAATTGTTGAATGCAAAAGTTAGTAAAAGTATTCCAAATATTATTATTATATATAATTATATATTTTTTAAAAGTTTTTTTCTCGCCATTAATAGGATGACCTGGATATTTGAAGGTCAGCTTAGAATATGTAAAAATAAGTCGGTAGGTGCGGACAATTCACTACATACTTATTTTATTTTCTGCTCTACATGTTGGGTATAATGTAATTGATCTAAACTAATTATAGCTTTTTTTTATTAATTAAAATTATAACTTACTGATTTCTAATATTAATTTTTGTAGTCAAAGTCACAACGGTTTCAGAACTGAAGATTTCAGGAGGACCATTGGAGAGTGAATACGTACTCAAAGAATTTCATTTTCATTGGGAATCGGAACATGAAATCAATGGAATGAGGTATGTATCACAATTTAATATTTTTATGTGCATCCAGTTTTTTAAGACGTTTATGGTATTAAAGTACTTTTATTTCATTTAGATGTGTTCAAATATTTTAAACTTTTACATACAGTTAGTCCCAAAACTAATGATATACCCCCATTACTTGTAAACCAATTTCTCTATTCAAATCTTCTACGGTACTGTACGAAGTTATCGAATCCTTTTTATCGTCGGCTTAATAGTGGTATAACGTATCTGATAATTTTATCGAATGGAGTAGTCTACAAATTTTCAACCTTTCGAATAATTTATCAAAGAAACTATTACGAATTAGGTAAGGAAGAATTTTTAGCTCAAGACACACATCGAAAATGACCATGTAATGCAACTAAACACAAGATGGAAGCACTTAGTGGACATAAACTTTCTTTCCAAAACAGACTACCATCTTCTGTTTCCTCCAGGACTACAGACTGCGTCTGTTCAAACAAAATGTGTACCAACATCTTTAATCGATATCCTAACTTTCTACTACCGTTTTTACTTCACTCTTCGCCAAGGCTTTCTGGTTATAGGGTATCTCCTCAGCTTTGGCTACTACTGCTCATCTCCGCAATCCCCATCAACCAGTAAAAATCCTGGGATGTCAACTTTTTAAGATCTTTTATTTTAGTTTCTTCTAGGTATAATAACTACACGTGATCGGCAGTTAAGATTACCGATCAAGTGGTCTCGGTCACGCTTACAACTTAAAATTTGACTTTTATAAAATCTTAAATGTTTCTTCTCCTTCTACAGTAAACTCATGTTTTATCAAACTTACTTTCCAGATATCCCATTGAAATGCATTTAGTGCATTTGAAAAAGGACTATGGATCACTTGATGAAGCTCTTAACGATCAGAATGGAATTGCTGTGGTTGCCATTTTGTTTACACCTTCAGATGAAAATAATAACGTAATTGAAGAAATTCTTAAGAGTTTGGAAAGTGTCGCATCAAGTGAGAAGATAGGAAGCCCGCTAGAAATTGAACAAACCATAGTTTTAAGAGACCTACTTCCATTTGACCTATCGACGAACTACTTTTTCTACAGAGGGTCTCTAACCACTCCGCCTTGCAGTCAAGCAGTTTCATGGACCGTTTATTTGGAACCACGAGACATAAGTGTAGAACAGGTAAGTTTGGAAGGATGTGAATGGCAAAGTTAAGAAATTCACGTGAACTGTTTCAGATTGAGAGATTTAAAACAATTCAAACCAGAGAAAAGAAATATTTAAGAAGAAATTTTAGAAATATCCAATCTACAAATAAACGTCCAGTTTATTTTACTGCAAGACCTGCCAGAAGTGCAGCTTTGTCTGTAAAAGAATTTAACTTCTTTGCGAAAGTATTTGCTTTTTTACCTCTGAAGAAAATAATTATTAATTAGTTTATGATGAATTTTGAATATGTACCTCCTATTCTGCATATATTATAAAAAGATTAAGATCAAGTGTGTGGAATGATTAGTTTTATTGAAAAATAAACATGTAAAATTGATTTTTTTAAGTTTACTCTGAAATGCAAAAATTGTTAACACTGAATACACTGGTATTACATGGAAATGTCGTTGATTGGTTACAGTATAAATCAACTTTTTTGGAATAGTTTTCTTTATAAAACACTGCTAGACTAATTCTTATGCTGTTATTTTTAGGCCTACGTAGTGTGGTCCAAGTATTCGTGACCTCGAAGGGTTGTGAATTAAATATCTTGAAATCCTTTCCTACCTGATACCCTTAACCATTTTCAAGGTATAAAAGCCCCCGTCGGGCAATATTCCCAAATAGTTTGAAATAGCGTTCCGAAAAGTGAAGTGATCTTGCCTAGAAAACTGACAACGTCAAGAACTTTTAACAAAAGATGAATTAACGCCGACGGAGATAAAAGATCGGATGGGTTGTGTATATGGGGAATCTTCAACATCATATTCGATGGTTAAACATTGATGGAAGCTTTTTCACTGGGAATGGGCGTCAATTGAAGATTATCCACGCTGTAGAGGGCCAGCAACGATTGTTACGCAAAATAACGTGGATTTGGTCGAGGAAGTTGTTCTGACGGATCAGTGGTTAAAGGCCAAGGAAATCGCAGAACCTCCGTGTTTTTCATGAGCATTCTGGTATGACAGAAATCAGAGCAAGATGAGAATCGTGAATTCTTTCCTCAGTGCAGAAAGTACGGTGAGTAGAGTGCTGTCAGCAATTTTTGGAGTGTTCCCCATAGGATTGTGACTGGGGATGAAACTATGTACCCATGATCCTTTGTCCAAAATGGAGTAGCATCGCCCCAGAGAACTAGTGCAGAAAAAGGGAAGGTCACACAGAACATCAGAAGAGTTATGGCAACAGTTTTCTGCGATACTGAAGGTATTCTGCTGTTGCACTTCAAGGAACGTAATATCATTGTAAATGCCACATATTATGCTGAACTGCTACGAAACCATTGTCGAGAAAAAGAGAGGAAAACTATCGTGAAAAGTAGTGCTCTTACACGATAATGCGCCCGTACACACTGCTGCTATTTCAAAGGCTGCTGTTAAGGAATACGGCTTCGAGGAATTGGATCATCCACCTTACAGTCCAGACTTGACCCCAAGTGACTGACTAATTTAGCAATTGAAAATAACCTGTATGTTGTATAATTTACATTATCAGTGTCTAGTCTTTGTGCTGTAATCGGATGCAGTAGTCGGAGTGACCGAGATAACGTAAAATTTTTCAGATTTCCGAAAGTTGATAAAATAACAAAGAAGGTATCTTTTATCAAAGTTAAGACAGGAAAAGTGGTTGTCAGCTTTAAAACAAGAAGAGGCAGGGATATTTTCGTCAACAACACTAGTGTGTTGCAATATATTTACTTTGGGGCCTATTGCGGATGATGTTATAGATAAAAAATCGTAAATTGATAGAATAGCGATAATCGATAACCGCAGTAAGCCCCTTAATCTCAGGTTAGTTTTGTTTGAATTTTTGATCAAAGAATGGGTCTATAATTCATTTAATTTGTAAGCTGAAGTGCTGATTTGATGGATGTTTTGAATTCCGATTGGATTGCAGAGCTTAATCGAGAGTTTTGAATAAGCTTCAGAAGGATGACTATATTTTTTTGCAGACAGAGGCTTTTTGATACGGGAGGATGCATCAAATGTAGGAGCTGTAGGAGGAGATATAGAAAAATCTCGGGAGCTGTCGAATTTAGGAATTCATGTAGGAAAAATAACCGGCCTTTTGCAAAAAGAATACAAAATTTTGTATAAAAAAATGTTTCCCCTATATTTATTTATTTCAGTAAATGAATTGTAATTGTTTTAATAGGTTAATGAATAGATATATAAAACAATACATACATCTATTTTTGGCCTTAAATTTAATTTAAGAAATTTTAGTTCAAAAACATATTTTGAGTTTAAGGGGGAGAGTTATATTTTGAAGCAATTTTGCTCCGTCTATTTATATTATGACGCCTATGCTGGCATTCAATGAAATTGTCTTATTTATGACAATGAAAAATGTCTAGTGGAGACCCGGCATAAACAATGCAAACCATAAATCAGCTCTAGAAGGCTATTTTTTTCAAATTTGACAAAACCATTTTTTTTTGTAAAAATGTCTATGTGAATTAATTTTTGTAAAAATGTGTATATAATTTAATTCCAGTTTTGTTTTTTTATAAAAACTTGTAAGTTATATTATTTGTAATTTATTGTTTATTTTGGGGCAATGCCAGCAAAGTGGACATTTATACGTGTTTTCGCTGCAGTATTTTCCGGTAGGTGCACTTAAAATGTGGTAGCTAAAAACTTTTTTAATGCACATATGATATTTAATATCATACATATTTCCACCTTTATGAGAGACCTAGTTCAATTTGATTCAATACACAGCACTATCGTACGATGTTTTGATATTTTTTAGCATGAATTGCGGGCAATGATGTGACGTAAGTAGTAGCAAGTAGAAGCCTGTATAAATTATCCACAAAAAACTGTATCACATAAAGATAATATCAATAAATATTGGCAAAACAGAGCCATGGTTGTGTGAAAACGTGATGAAAATTACTTTAAGGGAATGAATAAGTGTTTTCTAATTACTTAAAATGAAACTTCTTTTCGCAACATCGTTTAATATGACATACTCTACAGAAAAGAAATTTACACGCTATGATTACAAGTGTTGATCACTATGCTTCCATAATCAGGCGGAAAAAGCGGTTGCTATTTGCAAAAAATGTATCTATCATGAATAATTCCTAAAAATATTAGGTAAATGAAATTGTGTTAATGCATATTCAACAATTTTCCAGTCAATGAATGATCCAAAAATTGCGATATAGGTTAGACCCTAACAATTTTAACAAAATTACGAAACTTTTTTTTATTGCCTGCCCATCAAAATTAGCTCACTTAGAAATTATTGCCCCGTTGTTATTAAGAATTTCCATTTTAGTACATTTACAATTTCTAGTTAAGTAAGCAGTTTTGTAAATATATAAAAACAAATTGCTTTATTGTGGCATGGCTAACCGCAAACCTCTCTCCGATTTCCCTAGTGGCCAACAATGGTTCAATAATGATTCCTTAAGATATCGTCATCAAGCTCCTTAGTTCTTCCAAAGCAATAGTCATCTTGAAGGCTCATATCACTAACCTGATTTTTCCAAACAATCTTCAACTTTAGATGGTTCAAAAACCAAGCATAAATTTTAATGAGCTTCCGTGGCGTTGTGCACAAGTTGGAACTCATAAAGCATAGAGTTCGGGAGTGAATTTTATGTTCATTCATAATAAATATTTATTTTTCAAAATTTTAAAAATCTAAAAACGATCTGAATTTAAAAATTTAAACTCAATAATATTAGCTTTCAATTGCTATCAAAATCAACCGGACTATATAACGAACAACGAAAGAGTACGCGTGCCAAGTGTAGTAACTGATGTTTAAATTTATATTTCACGCTGCATTTTTAAAATTAGTTAAATTTTATTATATAACAAGTTAACATATTTTTATTTCCAGCCTTAGTTTTCATCATTGCAAAGGTGAAGGCTTCTGACTGGCACTATCCTGAAACTGAATCAGAAGGTAATTTTGTAACGGAATAATAAAATAAAATATATATAAGTAATATATATATATAATAAAATAAAATAAGAGACCTAATCAGAAGTCCCATCATGGGCAAGAAATTGGTTCAGGGTTTATGTACGGGGAAGTCATGTAGTTATTGATAAAGAGCTTTGGTCACAGAATGGCACCTTGTGGTACGGTCTTGTCCAAAACCACCGGACTTGATGGTATTCATTCCTGATTTTGAAATGCTACGCATCTTCCTTGGTTAAACCTCTGAGGAAATTGTTCCATTTATCCTATTCTAAAAGAACTTTTCCGTCTTCATGGAAACTCACTCATGTTCAACCAATTCCTAAAATGTGAGAGGCTAACGATCTTTCTAATTATAGACCAATCGCAATCCTGTCGAGAGACTTATAAATGCGCAATTGATTAAATACTTCGAAATAAATCACATAATTCACAATCGATTGTGTCTGGCATTAAAACCTCCCTCTAGAATTATAAGATCATATTGATCCATAATTCTCTTTAGTCTTTCTGACTCGTGGGTGAGCGAAGGGGCATAAATTCTTCCTATTCCTAGACTTTTATTGTGACCATGCGCATCTTTGACAGAGATAGCCACCAGGGTTACTGAGTTACTAGGTTTTTACTAAGTTGTATTACTTGCAAAGTTAATTTCATGGGAGCTTATGTCTTGGGGCACAAAACTATTGCCGTGCCTCTGCCGGCGTCTTTTCTAATAATTACTTTTATTTTATTTTTTTTAATAATTGAGAGAAAGTAACAGAAATTAGACTCAGCAACAGATATAAGACATTTATTTTGTACTTACAGAATTTCCGAAATGGGAAGGATTATGCGACAGTGGAAAAGAACAAAGTCCAATAGCATTACTCGAGGAGGAAGTGTTACCAATGACCTTTCCAGACATCATTTTTCAGGGTTACAATGAGCCACTTGTGAACCCTGTAATTGAAAATAATGGACATACAGGTAAATTTTAATTTATTTAACTTAATTTTTAGTTCATGCCACGTCAATTGCAAGAATTATTACATTTAACTTTTGATTAGTGTATACTTTCGGAGCACTGAAAATATACAGGGTGTTTCCTTTGTGGTGGTCCAAAAAATAATTAATTATGACAGTCCAAGTTTTAAGATGACATCTAGAGATTTTGAGAATTTTTCTGAGATTTGTTTGGTTATTTATGTGAAATATTTTGGTTTTTGACCAGTTATTTTTGGAATTATGACATTTTGAGAAAATCAAAAAACCCTAAAAATTGGAGGTTTTGGTATAGTGTTTACAAAATCATATCTTTTGAAATATAAAGCGTAGAGCAGTTGTTAATGACTCATTTCAAAGGCAAAGCTTTATGCATTGCATGAAAAGTAACATACGATCACATTGGGGAACAAGGAATTTTTGTATCCTCTTTTCGTCCTTCGTTCTTTAATATTAAAAAGTGCATATTTTTAATTTCTTTTATATTTTGGAATGTAGGGCTGAATGTTGTATAAAGGTCTACAAAATGTAAACTTTGAAGGGGATTGGGTTCATTATAAAATATGATCTTAAACCAGTTATAAAATTGTGTAATGTCTAATCGCTTTTTTTCTAAAATTAAAGCGTGAATACCCTTAATATAAATTTTTGAAAGATGCATAATGTAGAATCTAACAATACACTTTTCTAGCCAACAGCTGCTTGCGGATGGGTTCATATTCATAACATTGCGCTTCATTTTGAATAAAAGTTTTATAATAAAATTTGTGTATTGAAAAACCGGACAAAATCGAACACGAAAATTTTATAGGATGTTAAAGATGTCACTTAAAGTATTTCTAGTGCTGCTTCTGTCAGATACATTGCGCCTGAACGTAAACAAGTAGAACATGCGCCCGACGGAGGCTTAATAGGCTCACTAATTGGCGTTATCCCGTCGAAAGGAAAATTGAACTCTGCGTTGGGATTTTTCCTCTTTAATTTTGTTTATGTAAAATATTTCATGTAAAATCCTGACTTCAGAGTTTTAATTGACCAAAGAATTATTTGCTCATTTTCTGTAAGACTTTGGCTAAGTCCGCCAGATATGCTTGCACTTTCACTGATGTTGGCTCAGTTTCTATTTTAACGATATTACCATCCTTGTTTATGGCTTGTGGTAGATTCTCCTCGTTTGGACAACTTTTTTCTCCAACATGCTATTCTTATGTTCTTTCATTGGGAAGGTTTTCAATTGCACAACTCCATCATCATTTGGCTCAACTTGAAGTTGAAAATATAAATTATTAATAACTTATAAACTTTCAAAGCTTTTTCTAATTTTAATTTTTCCAGTTCAAGTTACCACCGACTCAAAACTGACAATTAAGGGAGGCCCATTAGGGAGTCCTTATGCACTAATACAATTTCATTTTCATTGGAAATCCGAACATACAGTTGACGGAGAGAGGTATGTACCACAGGTTAATATTTCAGTTGTAGCGTACTTTATTTGACCACCTAATATGTATATTTGGCGATATTATTTCATTTGAATTTGTTTAGATATTTTAGATTTAAGCGGTATTTCATATCATCTATGTTGTTGCAAAATGAATACCGTTAAGAAA
>QYTT01089463.1:6431-27443 GCA_006980735.1 Dasypogon diadema | reverse complement strand
GACCAGTTATTTTTGGAATTATGACATTTTGAGAAAATCAAAAAACCCTAAAAATTGGAGGTTTTGGTATAGTGTTTACAAAATCATATCTTTTGAAATATAAAGCGTAGAGCAGTTGTTAATGACTCATTTCAAAGGCAAAGCTTTATGCATTGCATGAAAAGTAACATGGGATCACATTGAGGAACAAGGACTTTTTGTATCCTCTTTTCGTCCTTCGTCCTTTAATATTAAACAGTGCATATTTTTAATTTCTTTTATATTTTGGAATGTTGTACGGCTGAATGTTATATAAAGGTCTACAAAATGTAAACTTTGGAGGCGAATGGGTTCATTATAAAATATGACCTTAAACCACTTATAAAATTGTGTAATGTCTGATTGCTTTTTTTAGAATTAAAGCGTGAATACCCTTAATATAAATTTTTGAAAGATGCATAATGAAGAATGTAGCAATACACTTTTTTACCCAACAGCTACTTGCGAATGTATTCATACTCATGACGTTGCGCTTCATTTTGAATAAATTGGCGTTATCCCGTCTAAAGGAAAATTGAACTCTGCGTTGGGATTTTTCCTCTTTAATTTTGTTTATGTAAAATATTCCATGTAAAATCCTGACTTCAGAATTTTAATTGACCAACGAATCATTTGCTGCGTTATTTTTATATTCAGTTCAGTTTGGGCTTATAGAAAGGTATCTTCCTTTTTTCTGCTTTGTTCTCCTATTGAGTTGTGCTCATTTTCTGTAAGACTTTGGCTAAGTCCGCCAGATATGCTTGCACCTTCACTGATGTTAGCTCAGTTTCTATTTTAACGATATTACCATCCTTGTTTATGGCTTGTGGTAGATTCTCGTCGTTTAGACAACTTTTTTCTCCAACATGTTAATCTTATGTTCTTTCATTGGGAAGGTTTTCAATTGCACAACTCCATCATCATTTGGCTCAGTTTGAAGTTGAAAATATAAATTATTAATAACTTATAAACTTTCAAAGCTTTTTCTAATTTTAATTTTTCCAGTTCAAGTTACCACCGACTCAAAACTGACAATTAAGGGAGGCCCATTGGGGAGTCCTTATGCACTAATACAATTTCATTTTCATTGGAAATCCGAACATACAGTTGACGGAGAGAGGTATGTACCACAGGTTAATATTTCAGCTGTAGCGTGCTTTATTTGACCACCGAATATATTTAGCGATATTATTATTATTTCATTTGAATGTGTTTAGATGTTTAGATTTAAGCGGTATTTCATATCTTCTATGTTGTTGCAAAATGAATACCGTTAAGAAATCCATTGCAAACTGATCCTTCTGAGAAATATTAAGGCAGAGTTTCAAAATATTAGAAAATTTTTTCATAGTGTTTTTAAATGGATAAATATTTGCCACTTTCTGATGGACCCCAACTGAAGATAAATAAGAAATATCTGTGACATCACGTAGCTCCATTTCAATAAGATTTGTTTGGGAAATATACGAAAGATAAATTAATTGAAATGTATTTTTTTTACTTTTACATTAAACCTAGCATTTTATTCTACTTTTCAGATATGCCCTTGAAATGCATTTAGTGCATATGAAAACAATTTACTCATCACTTGATGAGGCTGTTAAACATCGCGATGGAATTGCCGTGGTTGCCGTCTTGTTCAGTGCTTCAACCACAACAAATTCTGTGATTGAAAAGATTCTAAGTGAGTTGGAAAATGTTGCATCAAGTGAAAACGTTGGGAATCGTAAAGAAATGGAAGAAACTATAAATCTACGAAATCTATTTCCACTTGACCTATCGGCGAACTACTTTTACTACGAAGGGTCACTGACCACTCCACCATGCAGTGAGGCAGTTTTATGGATTGTATATCGAGAAGCACAAGAAATTAGCACAGAACAGGTAAGCGTGTAATACCTTAGACGGGCGGTATACTCGAATGAGTATTATGACATGAAAATATTACGATTTGTTTAAAATTGCATATGTGTAAGTAACCCGGGAGCTACGTCATTTTAACATCATAATGCGGTCCATACACGTTACGATCTGCAGTACAACTTGGTCGAGTTGGACATGTAATCGTATCGTGTGTAGGGCTGCTGTCCAACTGGTTTTCAAGTTCGTCCAACGACTGGATGAAAATCAAATTGTTTTAATTTTTTGAGGGCGGGTTTTAAGGTTGTACTGCAGATTGTATCGTGTATGGTGAAGTTTTACAACGCATTGTATCAATTGCTTGAGCGTGTGTAGTAAAACATCCAACAAGATGTCAAACCAAGTTGTACCTACTGCAGATCGTAAAGTGTATGGGCCGCATAATGATCGGTCAAGTATGCCGTCTGTCTAGGGTATAATAAAAATGGTATAGTACAGTCTATATGACGATATAAATTGTTTCAGCTCGACAGATTTAGGAATATTCAAACCAAAGAAGGAAAATATCTAAAAAGGAATTTTAGAGATATTCAGCCTACAAATAAACGCAAAGTTTTTTTTACTGTAGAAATATCCAAAAGTGCAAGCGTATCTGTATTCGAATTTAATCCTTTGTGGCAGTATTTATTGAATCTGAAGGAATTAATTTATTGCGTACTTTTGTAATTTGCATTAAATTTAATAAAAGAAATACAATTTAAAAAATATTTTAAATATTTATACATATCTCCTATTCTACAGGGTGATTCAGATCAAGGTACCGCAGGGTATACCACGTAAATCCTTGAGGTGAGCTAATAAAAAAAATCTTTTCTCATATGGCTCTAATATTGCTTGATAAATACGGCCTTAAGAATCAGAATAAAGTTGACTATTGGGTAATAAAAACTACCAAGCTTTGCACCGTCAATCTGAAACGATCTAGCGGAATCCCATTCTTGGACAAAGTCAAAGAACTTCTAAAGGTTGCAATGATCGATACTGGTAACAAGATCTGGAAGATTTCCGTGGTTAAGTGTCCGTCGATGGACTCTAAAAATACAACACCGATCCCGCAGTACGATGAGTACTGCTGGTATAGGTGAGTCAAGGTTATTAATTGTACAGACCAGGGGGGTTATTATCTATTATAGTATTGTGAGATTCGGTACTGTAAATCACTTTCTAGACTCGCTAATATGTAATGTATAAAATTAAAATTAATACTAGTCTTTTTATTTTTTGGGGAATTTTCGTTTTCATTTTACATGGAAAGGGATGCGGCCTACCCTCTGGCTTTGGAGTGGGTTATGTCGAAAACGAAGAAAGATAAGTGGATACAGTCAAAATAAAAGAAAACTTATAGGAATTTCAAAATATGTACGAAAAGTTCATGTTAATTACAGCTTTTTTGAAAAATTTCGTATTTATGTGAAAAAAGCCAAAACTTTGATGTTCAAAATTCGTGGCTGGTAAACGAAGAAAAGCACCACCACCCCTACAGTTTGTGATTTTTCTCTTGGAGCCCCTATCACTGGACACTCGCTTGGTCACTTTAACTGGTACACTCTGTATATGTGCAACGATTTAATCCTGAGATCGCATGTACTACATTCCATAAAAATGGAAAAGTGGAAGACATTAGACAAGCATTAAGAATATGGTTTAAGTAAGAAATAATTGAGAGCAATATATAGTTTATGAAACTCCAGGGGAATGCCTTCAGTGCCAATACAGGAAGATTCATATGTATAAGAAAACACAGATGGGGGGTTTTTTAGCGATCCATGGGCAAATAAAAATTATGAAGAAATATTTGAGCTCAGTTTACTTTGCTTTTATATATTTAGTGCGAGTTTGACAACAATATTTTGACAATTATTAATTCTTGTCGATAATTTTACTTTAATTTATGTAAATTACAGTGAATACATGTTTCAGTGGAGTTTTACAATTTAAATAAATGAAGAAAATAATAGCAAAAATCAGTTTGCGGATATGGATTGTGCTCTATTTTGGTAAGCTTTAAGCATTTTGGTTTACATTAAAATTTATTCATATTAATATTAGGTATTATACTTTTATTAATTTACTGTTTTGCTATTTTATTTAAAATACAAATATTTAGTTGAATACTCTCTTAGTCAAATCCAATTTTCTGATTTTTTTCCTTTCTCGATCATTGCTTGTAGACTGCTTTTATTTTTGATTTACTATAAAGATATAATTTTCATTTCATTTGCTAAATAATTTAAAGTTTTGAGTCTTGTAAAAAAAAGTTAAAAGTTATTTTTGTTTAGTTACAGATAGCATTTTTGCTGATCCAGATAATTCAGATTGGAATTATCCCGAACCAGGAGATGGTAAATGTTAGAAAATAGTATATATATATATATCATCTACTCAGGTTTTTTTTACTACTATATTTTATTTGAAAATTTGGCATAATAACACTGGCATCACTCTCTCTATAACTTCGGAGTCACAGACGATTGCGCTGGACCTCTAAAAAAACCGGTCTGAATATTGATTGCTCTTGCATCGAGTTAACCTGACGTCTTAACAAGGAAATTCTCAGCTTCCTATAATGAATTTTATCAGAAGCACATTCAATGTCCATCAAGGTGACCAAAGCAGGGCCCCCTGTATTCAGTTCTCCCTCTGCTACTCTCACCAGCTAGTGAAGTATAGATTTCGTCGAGTTTCCTGCTCATAGTATGTATGGTCGTGTATATTATATATATTCCAGGAACCTTCGTTTTTGTTCACTTAACCCGTATGTACCCTATCGCAAGACATTTTGAAAGTCACGGAGCTACCTATGGCCCTCCTACCACCTATCCTTTCTGCCGCATCCCAGTATAATCTCGTGGCCATGCGATTACCCCTAGGCTCAAGACTCCTCTTAGACATAGCTTTCTGGAAAATGTGCTTCCATTAAAATCCCGGTTGCATTTTCCAATGCCTTCGCTAATGTTTTCCCCTCCTGTCTCGAACTAAGACCCTGGTGCCCTTCTGGAATCTGCTGACTATTGACACAACCTCCATATTCTAGCAGAAATCCATCCACGACTTCATTTTTCGTCGTCGCAAAGTTCTTGTCAGCTCTATCTTCTTTGCCTTATAGTCTTCCTACGTCTGCGGTTTATTATTCCTCATGGCGTGCTTACAGGCTCTTTTCCTCATTCCACCAAAAAGTGGAGTCCTAATCGTCCATCTGCGACTCCGCACTTCTAATAGTCTTAGGTGTCTTTGTCACCTTTTCCTTCGGATTTCTCTCCAACTTCGGCTTCGGCATATCCGTGTTTCGAGGAGTCCTGCAGCCTCTATTTATAGCCCTCTTCTGAAAAAATTGCTATATATTCTCCGTAGAGACATAAGGAATAACTATACTTAAAATTTCAAGAGAATTAGACAAAAAAAATATAGAAGTCAGAGAGAAATCAAAAACACGCATATTTTGATTCTCATACTAATAATTAAAAAAAAAGAATTTTAAATAAAGTGATCAGTTTTTTTCTACTTTTAGAATTCCCTAAATGGGGAGGATTATGTGAAGATGGAAAAATGCAAAGTCCAAGAGATCTAAAAATGATGGACTCGCAAAAATTTTCGTTTCCTAATTTTGTATTCGGAAACTATGATAATCCTCTTGAGAATCCCAAAATTCAAAATGACGGACATACAGGTGAGCGTACGCTTTATTTTTTAGATAAAATTTTACTTTTTAAATTCTAGATGCACTTTTATACCATTAGCTGTAGTAATATATACATGTAATTACCTAGAACTTGCACTGGGTATAGTGTTGTACATGCGTTTTGTGTGTATAATAAGTTAATCCATGTTACTGTAAGGCGAACAATTGTAAATTTCAAAGAAAAACGAACGGCCAAAGTGGCCTTTGTTTACATTTAGAGCCAATAAGCTACCTGAAAGAATAAAGTATAGTGTATTTTTCATGACATGCCTGTTTTTTTTACACTCCACATTTTTGACTGACACATTCGATAGACCGCTTGTGCTCCGCCATTTTCGTTCCAAGCTTCTATGCCATGATTTCATTAGTTTTGTTGTAGTACTGGCATTGAAGCCTTAACAAGTTTTAGTTTGGCTTAAAGGTATTGCCTAAGCTCAGGGGACAATCCTATGATGCACACATCATAGCTTAAGGAAGGAAGAAATTGGAAAATTTTAACCTGACAAATGTTGCATCCTTTCCATCGAATGTTTTGCTCAATTTGAAATTTGATCTATGTTACAGTTGTATCAAAGTGATAGTGGAATTTACGTTAATCGAGCTAGGAGTACTTTGATAATGTTTATTGACAGTTATAATACTGTAAGTTCTAATTCGGTTCAAAGAGACAATGATGGATGTGAAAACTTGTCCTTTTATGAATTCATAACACCTTTTTATATATTCATGTACATTTTATCAATTTAGGAAAGGGTCATCCAAAAAAAGGGCACTTTAGTCAAACACATACTATTTGAATTTTTTCAAGTGGTCGTCTGTTGAAGCTCCTCGATTAGCTCTGGGATCTGGCCTAAATGGTCTAAACTAGCAACAGACTTAAGTCAAATTTCCAAATCGATTGCAACTCACTGCAATATGCGCCGGCGACGCGACGGTGACGTTCCAGAACAACTTGGTCCCAACCGACATCCCAGTCCTGTGGGAGGTTGTCTCTGCGACCGTCATATATGGTGGATTTTATTGTTTTTCGTAGGCAGAATATCTTATTTGGTGGGTTGACAACACGGCGCATATTGGGCGCTACAGTGCTGACATATAGGCATAATATTTGGATGACCCTTTACTTAAAGTTTCAATTCAAATCCATATTAATAAAACACTAATAGTTTATTATTTCTGTATTTAGTAAAAATTACAGCCAAGTCTGAAAATGTTTCTGTGACAGGAGGCCCACTAGAGGACGAATACGTATTTCATGAAATTAATTTTCACTGGGCGTCTGAACATGCAATTGATGGCTACAGGTACGTATATATTGTAAGGCAAATACATAGCTTTTGTAAGTTATTTCAAAGTTCAGTAATTCATAAATATAAAAAAAGAAAAATAGTTGTTAAATGAAATCCACACAATATAGTAAGAAATTTAATAAGAAAAAATTATAGTCAGATGGGAAGAAAAACTGCTACTAGAAATCTACTGAGTATTGTTGAGATGATTGACAAAATTCTCTTGAACGCGCTGCTGTTATAAGTTCTTTTAATACTTAAGGGTAGTGCATTTCACATTCTAATATCCTGATTTTTTAACCTCAAATAATACAATGGACACGATACGTACAGCTGAACATCGTCAGCATAGATATGATATATACAATTGTCGATCTTTAATAAAGCATACGAAAGGCAGTGGTCCCAGAATTGATCCCTAAGGTACATCATTAGAAGCAGATAAAAATTCGGATATATGGCCTTTGTAGGCAACTCTTTGAGATCGTCCTCTAAGATATGACAAAATAAGTCAGCCCTCACAGTCAGTAAAACCAAACCTATCAATTACAAAATTACAGTTTCGTGTTTATAATATCTTTTACAATATTTCACCTATTCTACAAACTCCTGTGTATCTTGCAGATATCCCCTCGAAATGCATTTAGTATACGTGAAGAAACGCTTTGCAAGTATCTCAGAAGCTAAAAATCATTCCAAAGGACTTGCCATTTTTGCTGTCTTATATGTGCCCATGCATATGAAAGAAAACAAACAAATTGAGAACATTCTTAAGAATGTAGAGAAGGTGGCATCAAGCAAAACTATTGGAGAAAATGTACCAATGGTAGGCAAGCTAACTTTACGGAATCTCCTTCCTATTAAGCCTTCAGAAGATTACTTTTTTTATCGAGGATCTTTGACGACACCGCCATGTAGTGAGGTAGTCTCCTGGATTGTGTACTTAACAGCACTAGGTATAAACTTGGAGCAGGTAATAATAACATTAAAGTGAACAGAATCTCGTGTATATATTTACTTATTATTGCAGGTTGAGAGATTTAACATCGTCGAGACTAAAAGTGGAAAAAGATTGAGAAGCAATTTTAGAAATATTCAACATTCAGATTCGCCTACACTTTATATCACTAGTACTGGAGGTTTTAGAGATGGAAGTATGTCTATAAACAAAATCATTTTTCTGTGGAAATATTTGCTTCTAGTGCCTTTAAACCAATTGTTTCAATATGCGTAATACCATAATTCAGATAATATATTAGAAAAAAAAGAGAATCTTAAATTGCGTTTATATTAAACAATTTAAAACTTATTCTGAAAGTGCGAAAAGAAGCTATAATTGGTTTAAACCAATTACGTTATACCCAATACCCTAGATGTAGGGAAGAAAACAAAGTAATGAGTATGTAGTGAATTGTCCGCGGCTACTAATCTTTACATATTCGCAGTTGACCTTCAAATCTGTAGGATATCTCACTATCCGCAATTTCTAGACGCACCCTTTAGTATTGTATAAATGACAAGGAAAAAGATTTTTAAAAAATATTTAATTATAAGTAAATCAATGAAGATGAATTTTTCGTTAAAATAATATTTTTTAAGGTATTTCCTAAGCTCAGGGGGCGACACTATAATGCACATCGCACAGAGTAGGCTGTGGGAAATTTTAGGGAAGGGGATATTAGGAAATTTAAATCTGACAAATGCTGCAAGTAAGGCACAATTTTGGGCAGATTATTACCACGCTCTTTGCAGGAGTCGAACTCGCCCCCATAGTGAAGAAAGTCTCAGCCCGCTTGGACACTGGCCAACAACTTTTGTATGGAAAGATTTTTTTCAGTTCTATAGTTTTCTTTTTAGAGCAGGGAAACAAATGTTATATGAAAATAATGCAGGCAAATTTATAAAGAGAGTTGCGGAGTTGATTTAATAAATTTAACGAAGTAAAAAAGTATGATAGATATTTTTGGGCATTATAGACGATTACTTAGATTTATGATACCCCCACATATGCAAAATATACAAATAAAAAAGAACAGCACGGTGGAATATCTTGAAATCTTTGGAAGTAAATTAGGTAAAAATCTTGGTTATGTGTCCCTTTTTGTGTGGTTTTTTTACCTTAAACCACATATTCGAATGTAAACTTCTACTCTCTCCCCATTTTTAGTGTCAAAAATAGAGTGCTACATTTAAAAAAATGAAGTTCACCTCCACGTCTCCTTTTAATTGGACCCTGGGCCAAGCTCAAGGTCACTGCCAAGTACTCCCTCTTACGTCTTCCAATTCTTTTCTAAAACATTCGTTTTTCCAAAATCTCAACCTTTCCAGATATTCTATCGCCCCTTTACCGTTTCTACTCTGTATATTATATAAACATTTTGCAAAAAAAGGCAAAGCAATTTTCTAGTTCAGTGCGAGAGGTCTATCTTGTGACTGATCACTTTTATTTTTGTAGTGCATGTATATAGCCACCGATCCTCATGGATTTCCCCCTGCTTCTACGCCTCTATTCCGGGCTAAACCTCTAAGGCAAATATATTTTATTTATCATATTAGAAAGGTATTTTTACACCATGTTGGAAACTTCCATGTTCAACTAGTTCCCTAAAATGGAGAGGCCAATAGAAATCACTTCGATTCTGAAAAACATTTTTAAGACCCTCATCACCGCACAATTGATAAAATACCTCGAGGCACCCAATATAACTTTCGACGGTCAACTGGCGGCGATTTGATGTCGTTCATTAACACTGTGTTCATACTCCCCATAGCTTCGCCGGGTGGTTGCATTGGACACCTCGAAGATCTTTGGAATAGTCTCGTACTCTGCCCGTTCTGCTAAAAGCCAAGCATTTGCTCTCGACCAATGTCTTTTTAACCTCGTATTTTTAAACGTTTATAACAAAAATGCCGGCAAGCCACAAGGTTCTGTGCTCTGTCCCACATTCTTTCTTCCAATCCAATTCAGAGTTTCCCAGATGAGAGATTTCATTTACTCGTTTGAATATGTTACTGACTCCACAGGTTATGCCACTGATAATAATCGAGTACTTATGGTTTGATTCATAACTTGAACATCTCAGGGGTTCAGTTATCCAGCAACTGTAGTTGAACCACATATATGCACTTGCAAAGAGCAAGAGTTGAAATTAGTATTTGAAAGCGTTCCGAGAACGTGTGTGTAAAATTGCACACAAATGTTTAACATTTTCAGATGTGTTGCTCTTTTCAAAGTAATTGCACACATATTGACGATATGATTTCTTTACTATAATTTTTTTAAAGCCAAAAATAGGATACTTAACAATAACTCTGCTCCGGTGGGTAAAAGTGTATCTTCATCTTACTTTTGTTAAATTAAAAAAAAGGAGTGGATTTTTTCGGAAGCACGGTTCCCCAAATCGCACTTGCTCCGTACACTGAAGCGTAAAGTTTTCACCCGAGTGTGAACAGGCTCTACATACGCAGGTATAATTTTCCTTGCAACAGCATAACATAGGGACAACATGACATAGTGAAGAAAACTTTGTATGTATTTTGTTCCGTAGAGCAAATTTTATTAATATTAGATGAAGCAGTTTTTCAAATACCAACTGACTACTGTATTACCAATTTCTTGCGTGGACATTATATGATTTTGCACCCCTTTGTACTCCACAACAATAAATAAATAAATTAGAGGATGAAAATTAACAAAGTAAAAAAATCAAATAATTGTGATATCTTTAAATTATAAAATAAATTTTATTTATTTATTGGATGGTAGGTACGTTGGATTAATGCCATTTACTCCCACAGTTGATACCGATGATCCGCTAGCCTCCTTTTCGTGATGACTTTCCAGTGATCCTATCACCGATGATATCGGTGCAATTCCTTCATCGGATACTTCAGAAGTTCCTCCAAGTGAATCATATTGTGCTAAATGATATAATTATCAAAATTTACTCAATTTATTTCATTTATTTTTTAATTCGAATGGACTAATTTTATTTTGTATTATTTAAAACCACTCACCTTGAATTTGCTTCTGGGCATGAAGAGCTTCCTCCGGTGTTTTGTACTTAATGAAGAACACTTCTGGCTTGCTAGTAGGAACTGGAGCAGATTCTATGGAAGTTTGGATATCGGAAATATCGCTTTTCTGGCTCAGAACATAAATAATAGTTTTATCCTCCACTTGCGCCTGAGACAAAGCAAGTTTTGCTGCTTTAGACGAATGTGTTGGTGTTTTTATGAAAACAACTTTATAATTTATACGGGGTTGACCGATATTTATGACTTGACTCTTAATCTCCTCCTCAGTTTCTTCAGGTGCTGCGTGTATGTAGAAGTGTTTAGTGATTGTAGGTTTGGCTGTTTGATGCTGATAACTGTGATGGTTGGAAACTCCTTGATGACTACTTCCTGCGATTATTTGACTGCCAACCTGTGGTGTAAATGATGATCTGGATGCTTCTCCGTAATATTCGCTTCCACTTTCTAATCCCAATTGATTGACAGCTGGGGTAAATGATGCTCTCGATGCTTCTCCATAATATCCATTACCAATCCCTAATCCTATTTGGTTGCCAACTGGTGTAAATGGTGTCTTCGATGCTTCTCCGTAATATCCGTTTCCAATTCCGGAAGTAACCATTGGTGCAAAAGATTGTGTCATTGTGTTCCCCGTAAAAAGTCCATTAGAATGCTTTGCAGTTGGGTAATGGTAGCTATGTCCCTGAGGTAGAGAAGAAGTTACGGTGATAAAACAAAGTACCTGGAAAACAATTGATTTTAAATATTTTGGGGCACACTGAAAAAGAATCTTACCAATATTTTTTTCATGCTGCTGTTCGACAGATTTGACTTGAATGACTGGTCTAGGTTTGCTAACACCTTTTATACTAATTTTCCTAAGGTGTGACCACTTTTGCTCTTCCGAGTCGTAATTAACAAAATAAAAGTGGCTTAATTGCGTTTTACATAATTTTTCGTGAATACGTACAGAAGTGCTAAGCGACGCTTTTCTCGCCTCCGAATTTGTTTCTTTTCAGTGCGTTAAATTTCTTTGAAAGAGTCCCAAATCTTTTCATATTTTGGAGGTTGCAGGTATACAGCTTCCCACTCTTACTGTAAACACATCTTAAGATGGTAAAGCAATGTCCTTTACTCTAATTAGGTATTCTCTTCGTTGAAAGTGAATTTTTATGTAACTTGTGAGTAGATACCCAGTGATTTTTCTATCTTTGGTCTGTTGGTACTGCGCCCTCAATTACAATCTGTAGAACCTTGATCTAAATAACTTTTCTACTAATAATTTTACTAAATATATTATCTGAATTTGTTTCAGTAGTAATAGTATTCTTTGGCTGAGGATGAATTAATGGCTCTGGTACTTAATACTTTTTAAATTATAATAAAAATCCTTGATAGCATGCATGAGTTGCGCTCTGTTCCGGAATAAATGTGGAAATTGGGAGCATATAGTATATTTTAACGGCAAATAAAAATTAAGGGTGATGTGATTATTAGATTACTTTAATCACATTGCCCTTAGAATTAATCCGATATTAATTTATGCGTAAATAAGACCCCAAGCATTAAAGCGCCTCTTGCCCTTTATGAGAAATTAACATTTTTAGTTTTTTAGCAAAGGTGGAAAAGTAAATTCATTTAGTATTTGTGCAGTGAGAAAAACTACTTAAAATAAATGCAAAAATTAGCACAACAGCAGTAAACCATTTAAACAGCCAACTAATCCTTTTAAAGGAGAAAAAGATGGAATTTCAATAGCATCAGCTTTGCGCAGATGGCAAACACGGATTCCAATTTGTCGAGAATAATAAATATATATTAAAAACAAAATTAACTTAAGCATAAGATTATTCTTCCGGTACTGGGGATATTTTTGATATAAGGATGACTGTGAATTGAAACTTCTAAGCCAACGGCAGTAATTGCCATCTCCTCTTTGTTGCGGGTCCACCTCCCATTTTCCATTTCCATTTTCCCATTTCTAAGTCAAGGATTTGAAAATACGAGACGAAAAGGAAGTTAAAAATCCCTGCATTTTTGAACTCTTGACTTGGAAAATTTGCGCTTTATGAATAGAACCTCCTTCGTCCTTTTTGGTTTTGAAAAATGGCCAATTCTGTAACATTAAAATTAGAAGTTTCAAAATTATCTCCACGCCATACAACTGCTCATGATTAGAAAGGTTCTTTGAAATTTTCCATAGGAAGAGATATTTTTCCAGAGAAATATATATATATATTTCTAACCATATATTCCATAACCTTTTTAAAGCCATTCATTATTTTTACGCTTATTATCAAATCGTATCGTGATCTTAAAAAAAACGAAATGGAACAGTATATGAACTTACCACCTAGGTCGGACATCCTGAAGTCTTCTACTTCTCAGAACGGAACTTAAGAAAAAAAGATGCATCACACTATATACCTTATTTTGATTAAATGCTTCTATAAAAAGATCACTATACTTCCCAGCCCAGTGAATTGAAAAATTGAATTTTGTTTAAAATATATCTTTAACCTCTAAGTATCTGATGTACACATATAGTTTTGTCTAGGAGTTTTTAGCTGAGCTAAAACACGTGTGAGGATGAAAATGATCTGCGTTATTAACACTTCTTTCTAATGACGTAGTGAGTAAACTGCAGTTCTGTTGCGTACTTGAATGAGAAAAGAACGTAAAAAGAAGTGTCGTTAGAAAATGCCACGTAAACGAGGTATGATCAATTTTTTCCTCTCTTTTAAGTTAAAGTAATTATTTACATAAAAGTGATCGTGTCATTGTATAGCTATTGGTATAATTATAGTCACTAGGAGACCCCTGTGCAATTGCACAAATTGAATATGAGTGGCATAACGTTTCCCTCAATTTGCACCTTGAATTTCAAGCCTTTTTCCACATCACCCTAGATGTAAGGCAAGAGGCGCGTTTTTTTTGGAGGTGTCCCCTGTAGGCCTAATCCTCATACATGCAAAATATTTTACCATGCAGAAATATACATTTCTCTGTCTCTTCTGTTTAGCCCTTAAAAGTCACTGCAAAAACTGAAATCTTAAGCAGACCCATACTATGCAATAAATGGTTAAAATAATAGAGGAAATGAGAAAAAGTTCCAATAAATCCATGTATTGCATACTTATCGGTTGCAAACACCGAGCTTAACACCAAAGTTACCCAGGAACGCAACCCCAAAGTAATGAACACAACCCCGAACTGATCAGTGGATCAGTGTTGCCACTATACAATTTCAAAAAAAGCTCGATGAAACTCCATATAAAAAAAAGTGGCTGAAATACGGAACCGGGAGCTTTCTTTGTATAATTAATATATAGATAAAAGTGACATTGTATAGCTATTGGTATAATTATAGTCATTAAGTTTGTTTAAAGGAGAGAAAACTAATTGTTTTTTTTTTCAAAAATAGAAATGAAACTAATGTACACATTTGTGTACATTCGGTAGAAATGAAAGAAAAATTCAAGCGTTTTCTTGAGCAATTCGATTATTGTACATAATTTTATTACTTGTGTAGGCTTAATTAATGAACGAATCCATGTTCATTTGGACGAAAGTGATATAGATCTTTCCGAAGAAAAAAATGAAGAACCAAGAAGGCGAACGTAATTTAAAATGGAAAGCTGAGAAGTACATAGTACATGAATATATTATTTCGTCCTTTATTTATCTTTATTACTCTGTTAGAATACCTTTTAAGTACCCTGATGGGGTGGAAAATGAAGTGTTACCCTACGATGATGTTTTCAAAGTATCTCTCTCTTACTTGGATATGGAATTTTGGGAAGAGACCGCGTATCAATCGAATCTGTATTCGTGTCAAAAAAGAAATCTTAATTCTGTTAATACCAATGTTAGTGAAACTTATAATGAGTTACCTAAAGTATCCTAATATAAGAATGTGCTGGTCATCTGATTATCGCCACCCACTTGTTGCTGATGCAATGACCAGAGACAGATTCCAAGAATTGCGCAATCGTTTGCATTTTGTAGATAATACAAATGGAAATAATGAGGATAAATTGTGGAAAATCAGACCGGTCATAGAAAGTGTTCGCCGAAAGTGCCACATCATATTTCTCTGGATGATCGATGATGAACATGATGATACCTTTTACGGGAAGGTGCCAATTTCGGCAAATCCTATCAGACTAAAAAAATTTGTTTTAGCTGCACCCGATGGTTTGGTTTTAGACTTTCTAATTTACTTTGGCAACGAAAAAGATATAAAAATTTTTGGATTAGGACCAAGTATTGTCAAAAAATTAGCCGATAGATTATAAAGCGAATATAATCATTGCATTTACACTGACAGATTCTTTACGAGCTTTTTTGACGGGGACGGAAATGACAATGTAGGCCACCTACCAAAGTTTGTTGAATCTAAAATAGCGTCGAGGTGCCGATTTCCATGATGGGATAAAAGTACAAGTAAAATAAAGTGAAGCATTTTTGAAGAGTCACTACCCCTAAATTATAGAAATATGTATGTGTCGTTGGTTAGGTATTTAGGTGGTAAAGATTGAGTGTTCCAGTTTGAGATTAGAAATCAGGTATGGTACCTCATATCCAGTTCAGTAGTTATTTTCGAGGAAACTTGAAATTATTGGGAGTTCACAGAAAATATTTAATGTTGGAAAATTCCCATTTAAATATTGTGAAGGTTCACAAATAAAAAAGTATGTAATATTTCATAAATAAATAATGTGTCTACCCCTCGCTCACATCTGCTTATTTCTTATACTGCACTCACCATCTGAGTTTATAATAGAAAAATTCCTTTGTGTAAACCAAGTGCTTCACATTTTTCGGTTTTATGGCCGTTCCTTACTTCTTATTTCCATGATGACAGCTGAGCTTTATTCTTCTCCTTTATTTCAATGGTAAATAAGGAGAAACTTCTTGGCGCACAACAAGCCATGTTTCCCAATCAACTTTTTACACAGTAGTGGGAATTGTTGGAATTTGTGACTTAAAATCGATTTCTGATTTAAAGTAAAATTATTTTTACAGAGTCTTTTGGAAAATAGAGAACATACGTTAAAAAAATGTGGAAAACAACTAACCATAAAAGGAGAAGACACTCTTTAAAAGACAGACTCTGGCCACCCCATGCTCGCATCATCTTCTAATGCTTCCCGTTCATTTTTAAATAGATCAACGCATCATTAAATGGTGCTTGTAAACTCATCTCCAAATATTATCTACAAAAGTGTAACAATTTTTACACCATCTTTCCATACCATTATTCGATGTGGTTTTACTGGTTCTTTGATACTTCCAAAAACAAACTTATCGAACAATTTAAGTCTAATTGTTCGAATGAGAGTTACCATTCCACTTTTTAATACCTACGAAAGATTGTAAGTTTTAATGGTATCTAACCGGAATAATAGAATAATTCCCAGAACTTTGGAAACACCCCTCATAATATAATAATTTGTTAGAATTCGTTGCATTGAAAATATGTTTGCTTGCACTTTTCGTGGTGACCCTCCTCTGATTGCATCAATTGTTCAATTCCACTGCTAACACAAAACTAAAATCGTTACACCCTTCTAATGATTTTATCAAATGCTAAGGTTTTTTTTTTCATAACACATTTTTCAATTTATTTGCTACCAAAATATTGCCCATAACCATTCATAGGTTTGTGGGATCTTGTCATATACTTTAGACTCGTAACAACCTTTCCTGTAATGTCTGCCTTATTTAATTTTAAAAATGTTTCAGTAAAATGTTTCGGAATTTTGCAGGATACACTCTATTCATATTTCCAGTGATTAATGCAATTTTTCAGAATATTTTGTATTTTTATTGTAAAAGTATTTCGTAATTCACTCACAAATCACAATTTGTTATTTTGACCTTACACAATAAGAGCACTGGGTGTTCTTAGCACTTCACAACTGGTATCCTTGTATCTTTTTCTCATTATCAGAGATATTCGGAATTAATAGCATTACACAGATTGTACTACTTTCATTGTTTTATATAAAAATAGAAAGAATTAATGTGTAAAAAATAAGTAAAAATTATATTTTTATTTAGGGGGCAAATATCCTGAACCCACACTTGAAGTATGCGAAGAGGATACTCCATTAAACCTAATCGGACCTTCTCCTGATCCTACTACCGATGTTATGGGCGCAACTCCCTCATCAGATACTTGACTTGTACCTCCTAAAGCATCATATTGTGCTGAATTTGAAAAAAAAAAATTAGCGATTCAATTATTACTGGAAAACGTATCGAATTTACCTTGAATTTGTCGTTGTGCCTGCACAGCTTCTTCCTGTGTCTTATATTTAATAAAGTAAACTTCTGGTTTGCTATGTTGATGCGTTGTAGGTTGAATATCCGCCTGAATATCACTAGCATCATGTTTTTTACTTAAAACATAAATAACTGTTTTATCTTCACTATGAGCAGGTACAACAGATATCCTTGTCGATCCTCTTGTGATGCTGGGTGCTTTAATAAATACTACTCGATAATTTTTCCGTGGCGCTCCCAAGACAATTTGCTTGTGAATTGGTTCATCAGGTTCATCAGGGGCTGAGTGGAAGTAAAAGTGTTTCGTAACAATAGGTTCACCCCCGTGAAATTCTCTGTGAAAGGAGCCAGAACCATGCCCACCAAATCCATCAAAGGAACTGACTCCACCATGTCCGCCAACACCACCAACTCCTCCAAGTCCACTAATTCCTCCAAGTCCACCAATTCCTCCCACTCCACCAACTCCTCCAAATCCTTCTCCAGCTCCCCCTATTCCACCAACTGCAAATCTATTTGAAAATGCTGGAACTGGATTGAATGAATGAGATGAAGTATCCGAGAAATGCGAAAGGGACGCTTGGGCAAGTCCAGGATGTCCGTACTGATATCCGGATTGTCCAGCATTGCAGACTGATATTATTCCAAAAACCTTAACAAACAAAAAGAAAATATGAAGATGACAATAAAATTTACTCTTTTTTTCAGTTTTACTATAAAAGCTCTCATTGTGTTGTCTTGACTGTGAGCTCTTTGGTACTATAAAGTTTTTTATCGAGTCTCCGTTTTTTATATAAAAAATTTAGCAAAAGCCAACATAACATTCACGATTGATTTGGCTAATAACATCCCACCTGTTAACATGCTACCGATGTATCTAACGAGATCATAATTAATAAAAATTGGGACATAAATTCTCTCCATCAAAGCATCACAGCACATTTAAGGCAATCACTTTCTTTTTAATAAGACTGATGGCAGTTGGACTGAAGACACGCCGTTCAGCCCTGAACAAATTAATGAGGAAACGCCACCGCATATAATTTATGTCTGAAGCAGCTCCCTTTTATTGGGAGTTTTATGTAATTTTCAAATTTCGCTAAATGCATAAAATGTAAACACACCCACTTCCATTTATTTTGGATGTACAACAAGATAACGAGTTCCAGCCGAAACCGAAAGCGAATTGAAAAAAGAAACATCAGTTTTGCCGTCTTCTTGCCTTTCTTTTGTTCGATTGAAGCTTTGTTTGGAAGATAAATTTTTTACAGAAGATATCAGCCCAAATTACGTTCAACAGTTTTATTGAAATTATATTGAGAAAAGTAAATAAAGCACATTAGTTGTTTGTGAACATTATTAGGGTATGCATATTTTATTTCAGCCGTGGAACTGAAGGAAATTCAATCTCTCAATCGACAACAGATACAGTCATTAATATTTATTTTTCAATTTCAATTTTACATTTTTTTAGTTTATGCAAACTGCAAAATAATGAAAGTTAGAAGTAGAATATTTCACACAATTATTATTAGTGCAATTTTTATGCATACAGAAATTTTATATTTTTAAACGTAACTTTAAATCTTTATAGCCTTTGTATAGTTTTATGTATAGTAATAATAATGAGAACAATGTATCTCCATCATTTTGCATAAAAGATTTGATGACTCCTAAGCATAAGCTCAACCAATTTTGTCTGAAGAGTTTTTTTTTAGTTTGTCTTCAAGTTTTAAGTAATGCCATCAATTTTCGATTACATTAATTTGGGGGCCTTGAAGAGGCCAAGAAGAAACATTTTGGTCAAGAGCCCGCAAATTTTTGTTTACCATTCACTATTAATTATATTTATTCATAATTAATCATTAATGATTAACTAGTATAACCGCCTGTCAAGCATGACGAAAAAAGATAATTCAATTAATATTAATACGTAGGAGAGAAAAACAAGAAGTCGTCCAACATAGGGCTCGAACCCATGACGCTGAGATTAAGACTGAGCCAGACGGCGCCTTTATGAGGGGTGCCCTTATAAATTGTTTATATGAAAGCGGAATGACAGACACACAGAATAATGAAGCAAATTATATAAGTAAGGCGGCCTGTGACAGTCATCCTCCCTCTTGCCTAGGCCAAGTCGTGACATACAATGTACTCCGCCGTCTCAGTATCCTTCAGACACAGTTTGCCTTTTCACCCTCTAGGATCCTTATCCTTTTGAAATGATGTCCAAAGCTCCCGTCAAAGAAACTAACCATCTGAGTATTCCTTGCTCTATGCTTAGAACTTTTCTCCTGGTCATTCCACACGACAACCTAATTCCTTTCTTAGCCTGTCAGTAGGTCAGTATATTTTTCCACCGATTTTGACGTTTCTTTAGGACCCACTTCTTGGTGAAGTCCTTCACTATGTCTCCTTCAACGGCGGAGTAAGGTTCTGGGCCCTGAAACACCATAGCCGTCCGCTTTTTTGATGTTATTATTATTATTCCGGACCGACGTCGCCAAAGTCCTCGTCCATGGATGAGTTTCTTCGGCATGTTCCGTCGGAGGAAGATAGGTACGCTCTGGACCGAGTTCTCACACTCGAGAAACTGATAATTGCCACGAGGGAGTTTAGACGTCATACCTCGACTGGTTTTAACGGCCTGACTCCAGAATCTCTTAATTCCTGATCTCCTGTAGGCCTTTAGTTCGGTGGTCGTAGGCCAAAGGGGCATTCTCTTCAATTGGAGGCGGGGGACCTGTAGAAGATAGGGAACTGAAGGCCAGTAATCCTGTGCAATGTGGATTACAAACTCGTCTGCAAAATACTAGGAGCGGTTCTCGCCTCATTGATTGCGTCGGTAATACAAACGGACCATTCGGGAATGGACCGACCGCAATATTTTTGACAATATTCTGGTAGCTAAGAATTTGTATACTTATCACTAGCGCACGGGGTTGCAAATGTCTATAATCTCCTTGGATCAAGAAAAGGCTTTGGGCGAGAACCTTCCGGCTGCCTTTTAGTCATTTGGGTTCCCACCCAGGCGACTCGAGATCATCCGGAGGCTCTATAGAATCTCTATTATTTTGATAAAGCATCAAGTGGAAACTCTTCTTCCTGTCCCGTTCCGACGGGATGTCAGAAAAGGCTGCTAGGATCATACTGATAGACCTCTCAGAAACCAATTGGCTATTACGATTGTTCTCCCTGTCGCTGAAGGGAGGTATGGACGTTTTAAATTATCTGATTACCTCATCCATCATACATTTATTGAAAGCAGAGAGCTTTGAAAAGGGCTTCATCAAACTCATTCGCTCTGCATGCCAGTCATGATCAGCGGTTCGAGTTTCATCGACTTGGTCGTGAAATCAAAGTACCTTCACAGTTCGACCGAGTGATCTGTCAGAGTGACACTGCAATTTCTCGGTTATGGATAGATGCATTGGGGATCGTGACGTAGGGGAGCTTTACTATCTGCTCTCCGTCCGCCCCCTGTCTCTCTCCGTCCGCCCTTAAGTCTCTCTTTGTTGTTAAGTCTGCTTTGTTGCAGAGGCGCTTGCGTCCCAAATACTTGACAGGAAAAGAAATTACACCAAACTATGGGTGACCAGTCTTTTATTTGTAGTAAAGATCAAGATGTCTGCAGCACTTGCCCATGGGGCTTCTCCTCGCTTTGGAGTCTCTCGTTGGATATCGATGGAGAGCACAGTTCACGCACTCGGGCCCTCCCTAGCTTAATCCTCGGATTACATGGCTACATTAAAGCCAGAGATGAATCTAATGGGTACCGAAGATAAAATCAGTCGACGG
>QYTT01089462.1:48917-59344 GCA_006980735.1 Dasypogon diadema | reverse complement strand
GTAGGTATATAGTAATTACTATGATGCTCATTTACTTTTCAGTTGAACCATCTTTCGAGCATTTTATCATAAAGCGTTTGAAAAATGTACAAATAAGGCGGATCAAATTTAAGCAATTTTTAATGCGGATTGAGTTCAAGGCTAGACCAAAGATGAGTTAAATCGAAAGAGGTTAAAAAGATTAAGAAGTTTTTATCGCGGTTTTGAATGTTTTCGTGGTAAATTTTAAATTCTAATTTTTCAAAATACTCAAGTGTTTCACTTGCGGGATATACAAATCAAATAGTTATGTCAACGAAATATCATAGTAGCCAGAAATCTAGATGCAGATTAGATTAGATTAAAGTAAGGGATGTACAGGTTGTACAAACACCATGACCCGAAAAAATCTGTTATAGGTCCCTGTCTATCGATTTATCTCCGGTTTAAACCCTTGAAGAAGCTTAGGATTTTTCTGGGATTAGTGTTTCATATCTGAGTCGGCGGAGAAAGTAATAGTTTCATGTCAAATATTGTGGCTCACTTGTAACATTTGTCAGGTTAAAATTTCCAAATATCCCTTTTCCTAATTTCCTCCCGCCTTAAAAACGTTTTTCAATTATCTTTGAATTCCGCTCCAGTTCGGAGGGTGATATGCTTTCTCCTAGTTCTGAAGACGAGGGTAATATAAATGCGTTCAAAAAATAAAAATTTTTCAGATATTTTCTTAAAGTTAATAATATTGGTTAAATCTAACAATACTTCTTTTTTAAATAAAGGGTGTTATTTATACTTTGCACTCATATTTGTTGTAAGATATTATATTAACAAATAAAAAAAATTACAACACATAAGAGACGACACTGCAAAAAAAAAACACCGTCACTGGTTTGGCAAGATAAGGCAGCCAATTGTCATCTGAAAACAAAATATCATTTAGTACCTTCAAATATAGGTTCTAACTTAGGGATAGACTTGCCGTATTTTTGAAAAATTGTTTTTTGATTTTTGTGATAAATTTGAAAAAATTGAAAATCATACGAAGTTCCATATTTTTGTTGCTATAAAAAAATAATAGAGTTATCAAAAAAATATGGCCAGATGATCCCTAAAAAAAAACTACAATTTGGTGAAAATTAGAAGCAAATTGGTTATATTTGGCGGCTACGGATTATCAATACAATAAAAGGATATCGTTTTCCGATTACCTCGATTTAAAATTTATTGTTCCATGCTAGCAGTCTCTTTGTAATACATTACCGGCTGCATACAGCACCATCTTTAAGGGTATTTTTATGAACTGAACATGTCTTTAGTACAACTTTTCTTCCATTGAAAACCAACCTTCAGTTTGAACAAGTGATACATGTAAAAGTATTTTTATCCATAGATCGCGCTTCAAGTGCGCTGGATTGTACCCTGACACGTTTCACAAAAAAATCTAGAGAAGTATATTTTGAGAATACCCGCATTGTTTTTTGAAATGATGTGGGACCACGAGAGGCCCTTGAACTTCTTCTAGGCCCATTGCTCTCTCACAGAAAAAAAAGGTGTCTAGGCGGAACGGCTCTGGCTTAAGGCCAGAATACGCTCCCATCCATTCTTGCCTGCCTGATGCAGTTCATCAAGGAAATAGTGCCCCAGGTTTCCAAACCTTCCAAACCGCCAGGAGTGACGGACTGCGGCATAAAGTGAAGCTTGTTAAAATTTTAGACATTTCAAGCTAGAGAGAAAAAAAAAATCGATTTTCAAAATTAAATTAAGTGTACCCTCCCTTTTAGAGCTTGTTTGACAGAACATTTCAAAAGATCATAAAAAAGTTCTGATCCGATAAAAGGCATTTCCCGTCCATGCTTCGGCAGACCATCTGCAAATTCATTGCCCTTATAGTCCTCACGTCCCGGTACTCACACAAAATTAATTTTATTCTCACTGGATAAGTGTTTAAGGAATTGGAGATATTTCTAGATACGTTGAGACCCTATACTATAGAACTTAAGTATAGCTTGTCTAAAGGTAGCAAAGGGCAGGTGTCAACACAGTAACAAAAACTAACAAAATAAAATTACATTAACTTTGTCTGTGTTGGACGATTACTTTACTCTCAGGAAAGATTGCCAAGAAATCGTCACATACTCCATGGAATGAGTAAGCCATGTAGAAGAAATGTCCACCTACGATTCTGGGTCCCTATCATGTAATGCGAAAAAAAGTGATTTGATTCGAATATAGCGCAATGCGATCTTGCAATCGGAAGACATGTCCCCCATCGTAAATTTATTCGATGACAGCACCGCGACCGTATTTATTGTTTTGAATTTAGATGTATACGCATTGAAATATTGACTTCTTGTATGAAAAAGAATTCTGACTAGGCCAGGCTAGGCTTTTTTTATCAACTAAAGATACCAAACTTAAAGCGTATGTGCTTGTGGGAAAGCATATCTGTGTAATTTAATGGAAGGAACTTTCCGTTGGCTTCTTTACTCCACCTGAAGAATCTGTGATCCAGTAGATAGGAACGCGTTATGCTGTAGAAGGAGTACATACATTTCATTTATTTTAGTACATTTTAGTACATCACTGATTTTTAATTACCGTTTGACATCGATCTGTTTTATTGTAACACCCTTTACATGTATATACAGGGTGTTCAGGGCCTTACGATCAAACTGAATTGGTGGAAATGGGGGTCAGGAGCTATTAAAGGTGAAGGCCCCCAGCACAGTTTGTGACGAACTTTAGCCTTGGACCCTTGTGTGTACCGTGCAATTGATCCTTGCGGGAAGGATGGTTCGCTCGACGGTCATTGTTAGCAGTCTCCAAGTATCATGTACCAAGGCCGTTTGAAGTCCAGCTTGATTGTGAGTATATCAGATTTTGTGGTCATTGGTTTAACAGACTTATTTTTTCGTAATCTGATTGCAGTTGTCAGGGTTTCTCATTTCACTTGTAGGTAAAGTGACAAACCACTCAGCAGCGCCTTTAAGGCTACTAAGAGTCATGTACCGGAAATAAAGTCCACTCGTATTTTTTGCAATTAAGACTCGTCTTTCATTTCCTTTACTTTTGGTCGGATTATTGTGGTGTATAGCCATTGGTTTCATTCGCCAGGTTCTGCCTTTGAAGCAAACATATGTATGCATAGTCATGATACCTTCAGCTATTTTTGATAGATGTATCTTGCATTTGTTTGTGCAACAATTTTATAAACATTTAACATAATAAATTTAACATTCGAATGGTTCTGAATACATCTATTCATGGTGCTCAAAGACCCAGACTTAAGTTTAAGTAAAAGTAACCACGAGGAATTTTAAGTTTGTTTTCATAAATATAAAATAGTACCAAAGTATCAAAAGTGATATTTCGATCAGATACTTCCTGGATTGGCAATTATTCATCTTAAAATGAATGAATGAAAAAGTTAAAATGCTTTCGTGTATTGGATATCTGTACGTCCTATCTCATAAAAAAAACTATTAGAGTGTGCAAGTTTTGCTGCACGTCAATAAAGTGTTTACACTGCTTACTTTGCATACACTATTTCGTAATTAATTAAATAATTCGTACAGAAGAAAGTAATTCTATATTTTTCTTGGAATAGTAAACAAAACTCTCGACAAAAATTTACGTAATTCAGTTCAATAGCAGATTATATGATTTAACAATTTTATCGACTCCAATTTTAGCGAATTCCACTTAGTTAAGAATTTATTGTCTTCACTTTTATGTAGCGCAATTTTCCAATTTGCTTCGCTAATTATAAGTGTTTTCAAGTTCACGCTTGACTCATTTTCTCCTATGCTGTAGGCTGAATTCATGGTCAATGTCATTTCCAAGAATGAGATCTCAGGTTAATAAAACGATTCACTTAGTAACATGTACACTAATCAATTATAAAATATTTTCGTCTCGGTTTAAATTAGACCGGATTTATATGTTAGACGGGAATTTGGATTTGGAATTTAAAGAAAAAGGGTTTGTGATGAGTAAGCAAATCAAATCAAGGAAAAGGAGTAACATTTTTATGGATTTCGATTAGTCTGCTGGGAAAATGACCTATTGTAACATAATAATAAAAACTTAATTTTTGCAATATATTTAAATTCGATGCAAAAAATTAACAAAAAGACATAAAAGTTTGAATAGAATACAAAAGCCAGTTAACAATTTTCATTTCAATTTATTTTGATATACAGTGGCTCACGAAATTATTTGGATTGGCCCTTTATTTGAATTTTCTGTAAAAAAACACTATACCTTATAAAAATATACTAAAACAATTTCATCTGTATACTTCATTTATTTACTTATTTAAATATATTTCAATTAAAAATGAATAATACATTTATTCAAAATAAGGAGAAAAAATCATTAAACTTCTTCCAAGTGCTGATTTTTTTCACGAAAGTATTGGGACTATATTGTGCTGGTGTTATTTTGTTCCATTCCTGAGCTAGGACATCTTTTAGATCAGAAAGATTTTAGGTCTTCGAGATGCTACTTTTACACCTAAAATGGTCTGGAGATGCTCTATTGGGTTTAAGTCGGGGGACTGTGGGGGAATTTCCAATCTTCCTAGGGTATTGCAGAGTAGCCATAATCATGTATTGAGGGCGGTATGCCTAGGATCTCGGTCTTGCTGGAAGATGTATTTTCCTTTGATTCCCAACATATCAGCACTTGCATTTAAATATCTTTTTAATATGTCAATATATTTCCAATGAACCATTTTGCCATCTATAAACTTAAGTTTACCAACTCCTTTACATCCCATACATCCCCATAATACCACCGAATCACCACCACACACTTTCACTGTAGGCCGCACGTTTTTCGGGTCATTTTCTTTATTTGCATTACGCCCTACATAATTCCGGCCATCTGAACCAAAAAGGTTAAATTTGCTTTCATCACTGAATATTACTTTCCCCCAGAAAGTATCAGGATGATTCAAACATTTTTTTTGCGAATTTCAAGTGCTGTTTTTTATTTTTTTCCATTATCAAAGGTTTTATTTCTTATAACGCGACAATGAAACCCGCAACTTTTCACTACTCTTTTGATGCATTCCGCACTGCAAACTTTTTCATCTTCATTTTTAAATTCTACTGCAATTTCCGGTGCACTACTTTTTGGATTTTTTTGCACTTTCCTTAAAATTTTTCGCCTTTCTCTTTTGTTTAATTTACACGGTCTTCCCGACCGTTTGAATTTTTTAACAGTATTAAACTTTTTGTATTTGTTGATAATATTAAAAACTGTCTGCTTCTCTCCATTTATTACACTTCCAATTTCAATTAACGTTTTTCCCTTGTTTATATAAATTTATAACATTTTTTTTCTTCCCCCCTCAGTTCACTCCCTTTACGCCCCATTTTAAGCATAAAACTGTCCAAGTGGCTAATCGCACAAAATGTGTAACCTATAAGCGGAAAATGTTTTGATGCAGCCATTCCATCAAATTTCGATACCTTTAGGCTACGTAGTGAAACCCTTTTTTAAAATATTTGCCTAGCCCGAATACTTTCGTGACACAAAATCAGTACTTGGAAGATGTTTAGTGATTTTTCCTCCTTATTATTCATTTTTAATTGAAATATATTTAAATAAGTAAATAAATGAAATACAGATTGTTTTAGTATATTTTTATAAGGTATAGTTATTTTTTTACAGAAATTTCAAATAAAGAGCCAGTCCCAATGCTATCGTAAGTCACTGTATACCACGACGAGGGCCGAGCTGTTCGAAGCGCATTTCTGCTATGTTCTGATCAAGAATATATGGAATTTTAAAGCAGTGGTGGTCTTGTTGCAAAGGCTTGTCATCTGTAGGTAGTATTCATTTACTATGTACTTCAGCCTTTAAAGTAAAACAGCAGCTAATTTAGTCAAATTGCGTGTATTAGATTTGTGTCTGGTGTACATCGGCTTGATAACGTCTCACAGTATTAAAGAACTATATTAGGATGTACTATGTTTAAAATTATACATCGAATTACTTCGGGCAATCAATGAAATCAAAATACATTATATTAACCCGCTACGAACGGAAAAACAAGAAAAAAAAAAAAAACAAAAACGAAATCAATTTAAAAACTCTTTTTTGTACATACTTCAAAACTTTGGAATAATTTATTAATTAAATGAACCGATTTAAATTAATTTATCAAGGCACATTATAGCTAAAGAACGAATTACTTTGGTTTTTATAATTTTGTATGCAGATATACTATTTTTATTTATTTTTTATTTTTTATTCATCTTCCTTTTCTTATAGGTTTTTTTCTTTTTTTACTAATTTTATTAAGCACGCTTTATACGCGCTGTGCAATATGCCACCTAACAGCCTAATTCTTTTGATTTCAACACTAAAATGATTTTATGTAGATTCTCAGTACACAGCAGGAATTGCTAGCTATTATTTCTACCACTTATTTTTATATGAAATATAAGTGAAATCCAGAAGCCTTTTTATCACTTTGAAAGAATTCGTTTTTTTGTATTGAACTGAAACTTTCTCGAATTTAATATACGAAACGTTGATCTCAAGTTTTATTTTTGACCTTTTAGCCACCGGAATTTTTTACTGAACCACATAACGAGAATCAGCAGGAGTCATCGTTATTTGTTTGATTTTTTCTTATACTTCGGTTTTCTTCATACTGTCGCAGTTCTTGGGCTATCACTATCTGCTTGAACTATTTTCTCTCCTATCTGCAAAATAACCTTAAGTTTCCTTTAATTAAGTAGTCGTACTTTTTCGAAATAAATCTAAATTTAAATATACGTGAGCGATCCCTATGTGTTGTAAAAACATCTTTACAAAATAAATCTTACCATTAGTAGGAAATTGAATTAACTAAAGCTTACAATTATTATTAGAATCGAATTAAACTGTTTGTGGAAATCCATCGACCTTTCGAGTACTGTATTTTGTGGCAAAATTGTTTACAGAGATCAATGCAATATTAAGTCATATTTGTTCTGCCACTGAAAATATTTTAACAATATTGAAGTATAAAAAATTGAGATTATCGGTCAGTAAGTGCTACGTAGTTCACGTAACCTTTAATACTAATCCAGGCAGACTCTTGTAAATGGAAAATTTTCTGCAAAATATAAAACCAATAATGATATATGGATAACGTAAGGATTATAATTTGAAAGTGTATCACAACCTATAGAGCACTTTTATTCTGAATTATCTCGTGAATGATAGTGAACCTCAAGAACATTGTTTAAAAGTGTTGAAAATGTTACAGTGAAAAAAAATTTACAGAAATTGCCAAAAAATGTATTATAAATGTATATTGTTAAGAATATCAATCACAGTTAGCCCTAAGGTGGAATTTTTAATTCAGAGATCATTTTTGCAGATATAATGAAGCAGGAAGCCAAAATTTGATTGCGATTTGTGAAGGTGGTATCAGACTTTTCAATATGCTTAAAAACAAAAAGAAGTTTTAAAGGATTATTTTCATTGTTAAAAAGACATTCATAACATAGAACGTTATGGAATGAAATTAAAAGTAAAGATATTCATCATTCTGCAACTTCCACTTCATGATTTTATTTTTCTCTGAAAATTGCGCTTTATGTATTAGAGTGTCCTACGAAACTAAAAATAATATTAAAAATAATAAAAGCAAGTATAATTTAAGGAATATATATAAACAATATTAAAATGGATAGGACCGTATTGAGTTTCAAAAAATAAATAGTTCGAAATCAATTTTATTTAGTACGTCCAGCAGTAATATTTGTGAAAGTACAGATGGATTTTTGAAAGTGGTAAAAGGCAAATCACATTTCTCAATTTTAGTAAAAATCTAAATGCAAGTGTAATTTAAATCATTTAAAATATAATTTTCCAATGGTTGTAAAAGTGGACTTAACCTACTTCCAAAATAAATGGCACATATAATTAATTTTATTTAATTTGAAGATCACGGAAAATAAATTTATGTTTTTTAGGATTTTACCTACAAATATCTCAAGCCAATTCACATACCAAGTAGGAAAAGATTAATTCTAAGATTATTAGCAAGTATTTTCGAAGCAGTTGTATGTGCATATAGATATAGGGAAAGTGAGCAATCTAAAAACAAAAACTTGAAATTCAAAAAGTAAAAGAGGACTTCAGTAATGAAACGAATTTAAAGAGCAAACTAATTTGCAAGGTATTTCGGATTTGCCAGTTATGTAATATCTTGCAGTCATTTTTTCCTGATATCAATTGCGAAATGTAACCGTCGAAATTTAATTAATTTTATTTAAATTTAATCAATATCTCCCATAGTGAAACCGCACAAAGCAAAAAAGAAGTGAAGTTAAGCAAACGTGCTCCACTTCATGCCGTATGATATTATTAAGTAATACCCAATTGTGACCACAGAGATCCTCTCGATAATCACGTTTCTTAATTGTTTAGATACATAAACTAACAACAATACAAAATGTTTTCATATCAGCATATATTTCGAAGAATTACTTTTGTAATTCGCTCAACAATGCATGTTAATATGTTTTCAAAGAGATCGTTAAAGTGGGCACCAACGGACCCCGTCCATATTACTGCATATCTTGGACAAACAAGAGGCACACGAGAATTGCACAATTAATTTATGTCACCTGTATGTTAATTGGTAACGGTAAACATTAAGTTAACCACTGTGACCAATAGATAACATCGTAAATGACTTACGTTCCAGATCTGAACATACCTTAAAATCATTTTAAGAATTTGATTATCCACTCTTTCTCCAATTAAGTTATTATCACCACACACTCACGTGATATTTTCGGTTTCTTTTAAAATAACAGGTGCAAAGACCTAAAACCGTTAAAATCTTCTCGACTTAACACTTTTACCTCAACTGACACATTTCACTGACCTTTTGAATTCAACCGAAACTATAATATAATATTAGCACTTCCTAGACCGCAACAGCGGTATATTATGACCTTGTGATGTACTGTAATAATTCTAATCACTGATATAAGATTTGTCTTAGAGTACTGTAGGACGCATGCAGATAGTATGAACGGATTAGTTTTAACTGGTCTGGAATCGAAAGCAAAGCCAAGACTGAACCGCACCAACGAATGTCCAACAATTAACTGAAATCCACTTCTTTACTGGCGGTGTCAAAGAGAATCTGTGACTGCGACTCGCGACTTTACTTTCGAATGGACAAAAAGAGTATACAAAGTTACCTGGATTTAAGTAAGGTAGTTAGCCTCCGTCTTACAAATGCGACGTGTGCTAAAGGTATATGTGCACTACTTGATGATGGCCAGGGTGCTAGAGTGGTGGCAGTTTTATCCAAGAGTGGTGGACTGTGCATGGAGTCAATTGATTAACAAGCTTTCTCCTCCCGGTGCTCTGAGTTGTCGGCTGGTGGTCAAAGTATATTTGCACATTGACATGACATCCAAAGTTCAGCAACATGAATCTGGGCAATAGCAGTAACTGTAAAGAAATGTTGCAGTAAAGTATAGAATTTGCAGTGATCTGGACGGTTGCCTTTAATTATTTAGAAATATTACATTTTAAAACGTTAGATTTACGATATCTTTAATGCTTGAAGTTTTCAAGAAAAAATATGTTAAAATCAAATTAAATGCTTTTTAAATCCCGCTCGAAGGACCAAAGCAGTTACATTTTAAATTCTAAGAGCTTTATGAGATTCTGAGGTTTTAGTAGTTGGCAGTCTTGTCCTTACCTATGCAGAGCTTTAGCATATGATGAAATAAATCTTAGGTAGCACATGGACCTCTGTCGCGTAAATTTGTACATGTGCCTTTGTAATATTTTGTAATGCTAAAAAGCGTTTTCTTTAATATAAAATTTGCCAGTTGCTTTGTTTCTTACAAATAGAATTTATTCTAGTAAGTTCCACTAAAATAGAGGGTATTTAGAACTAATAGATGATTTCGATTCAGCTGCTCATAAGATCCAACAAGGTCTTGTGAACCCAACGCCTTTTCTTCATAAAAGCTCTAGTTGGCTGAACTGGCTCACTGGCTGTGAACTGTGAGAACGTCATAAAAACTTCCTACCTGAAAAGTGTAAAAGTGCATTGTAGAATTCCTAGTGGGTGTGAAATTTAAAAAACGACTCGTCAACTCAGACGCATGAGAAGTTTTCGTAAGTTTTAAATGAATGTTCTTTGAAGTAATCAACTGTCGTTAAAAATAAATCGAATTTTATTTACAAAAAAGTGTCGTTAAGCCTGCCCAAGCTGAATCAAAGTGGAGAGCTCTATGGAAAGCGTACAAAGCGGCTAAAAGTTGTGAATCAGCGGGTAGTAGCAACGAACATAAATAACAAGAATACCGACTTCGAACATTGCAATGAAAAATTTTCATTGACCTTGAATATTTGTCTTTGTGTTTGTTAATTTATCTAAATAAGAAGGAAAAAGCAAGAAAATCACAATT
>QYTT01089462.1:0-46474 GCA_006980735.1 Dasypogon diadema | reverse complement strand
TGAGAGGTTGGGAAATAATTATAATTTAAATTGTATCTAGAATAATGAAATAGCTATAACAAAAAGCATTTAAATGAGCGAAACGTCATAACATGGACAATAAATCGAATGAGGTCGTAAGGCATGCAAAATGCTGCTGCAAACAGTCAGAAAAGCGTATGTTTGAAATCCCTACCACCAAAGGAAATTCTCTGTTTGACATTTGTTGCCAGATTTTCAACCATACAGACCTATAGATTAATTTCTTCGAAACTCCTAATTTTACAAATTTTTACTTGAAATATTGGTGGTGGTCTCCAAGTACCACGTCGAAAACAGCGAAGCAGCGCTTCTAAGACTACAGTGGGCATGTGCTCACAGTTTAGATAATATTTATGTAGGCTATTCGTTGTATTTTTTGCAACTGTGCCTGGGTTTTCTTTTCTTTAACTTTTGGCCATCACGCAAAAGCTGCATGTGACCACGGATCTGATTATTGTGACGTACAGCCGATACATCATCTGTGGTTTCAGTCTCCAAGTTCTGCCTGTAAAGCTGCTTTTGATAGATGTATGTTCCATGTGAAGTTTTTGTTTAGGATTATTCTTAGGTACTTGACTGCATTTCAAAAATTTATTTGTGTGTTATCGAGTGGAGATACAATTCTTTTTTTCGGGTAGCCTTTGATGGCGTTAATCGGTTTTAATCGTTGCGGAAGAGTTGCCTGGAATGGCAGTGGTGTTTCTGATTTTAAGCATAGTGTCAGTCGATTTAACCTTGGCTGGTTCAGATCCCTTTTCCACAGCTGCCTTTTTTGCATCGAAAGATGTTGATATAGGGGAGTCTGTGAAAGTATCTCTCTACGCAGATGCAAGTACAAGACTTTCTTTATAATTTTAAGGAGCAAAGAGGTGAGACTGAAAGGCTGGTAAGATTTTGCCAAGGTGCTAGGCGTTTTCCCTACCTTGGATATAAATACTATGCTGACGCCTCTCCAAATTAGGGGTATATATCCTAAACAGTAACTGGCTTTGAAGATTTTGATTAGAAATGTAGGCAATTTGTCTATGCTCTACTTCAGTAAGAACGGGGAAATTCTGTAAAGCAAATTTATGAAAACACCGCTTTTGTATGATGGGGTCATCCCATATGGTGGATTTCTATTACTTTTTCTTGGTAGAACCCTTTTTGATCCTTTATAGCGTCCATTTTAAGCTTTTATGCTTATTCTGTTTCAGAGCAACTTTGTCACTTCCTGGAACTTTCCTGGGAATCGGTGTTTTGATCTCTGTTGGTGCCTTCAAAGATTTTTCCATCTTAGTATAACCGCTAGGCTGCGGCTCCTTGCTAGGTTCCCTGACTCTTTGAATACCGTAAGGTTAATTCACCTTAGCATGTAGTTATAGTTCGCTGGGCGCAGAATTTGAAGCTTCTCCTTCACTGTCCCCTTTATCAACGTCTTTGCCCCCTTCCTTCTAACTAATTCTGCAGCCCATCCCCTTGGGTATGACCGTCGAATAGTGATCCACCGAAAATGTGAACCACTTCATTCTTTTCCTTGATGCTAAGGAATAACCGTCGATTGTAGTTGAGCCTGCTTATCATGACAAATCTAAGTGAAACCGTAGGCCGGCAGATATCTGCAGTTCACCGTTCGCGACACGTTTCGGCATGGTAGTTCACACCTTAGTATTGAGGTCTACTAATAACAGAGGCATCGCGAATAGGAGCTAACTCTTCATTACATTCACAGTTGGCTATGCAATCTGATTGATCATTGGGTGAAGAACACTCGTGATCCTTGGGTAGCTACAATTTTAACCTTAGTCCTCTTCAAAAGGGATGAGTGGCTATCAAATATTGGGAGTTAGTTAGATCATTACAGTAAAGGTCTTTAGTGCTATGCTATGTAAATCCATGAAGATAACAGCATGTTGTCTCAAAACAAAAGGGCTCATCATTGCTTCAAGGTAACACCCATACTGCGAAAAATACATAACAAGCAGTAAACGATTTGGTCTGCAGAGGTTTTCTCTAATCACAATACTTTCTTTATACTTTTCCATTAGGCTACCATCTACCTGCTACCATATTAAACTGATCGTAAGGTACCTTTCAAGCGAGATCCGGGAAGGGAAAGGATCATATCGTTCGCATTAGTTCTGTGTTCGGGATAGATAACTATAGGATATTCAAAGCTGGCCGAAACCATGAAGAGAAATTAGATTTAGATTGAGGCGGAGCTGAAGTAGCAAGCGCACTGCGGCCACCAGTTGCCCTATTGTGCTCCGTACTATTTAGAGTTCTTCCATCAGTCCCGCTCTTTCAAGAAAGAACAGTATCTTTTTTAAGGAAATGTTCTCGAAGTCTGTAGGCCTCAACAGATGTGCCCCAAACAGCTGGAATCGACATCATGCAACTGCCTCGCATTCGCATAGAGTTTCCTGCTCTTCGAGACAGAGTCTATATACCTCGGTGGTTTCAATGCCAATCCGATTAAGGTGTTTTCCAAGCTTACAGTGTTCTCTAAGGGCTCCTGAACGATTCTTATCTGATTCTTTAGCAGTTTTAGTAATTCCAAAGTTATTTTTTCGGAAGGGTTTTTGATAAATTTTTTAGTTTGTTTTGAGCCCTTTTCCAATGCCCACTTCTGCACTAACTGATTATATAACCAAGTGTTGAGGGCGTATTTACCGGTTCTATAAGAGATACTGCAAAAAAGTTCTGGTCCAACCAGGGGCATTGATGCACCTCTCTTCGCCAGCATATCTGCTTCTTCCTTACCCTCAAAGCCTGAAGGCCTTGAGAAGGTCACCTCAGCCAGGGATAATGAAGATAGTCTAGTTAATATTATTGAAATTGGCAAAGTATACTTTAAGATATAAACGTAATCAAAAGGCGTAGTTCTAAAATAGACTCCTAAATCTCCAACTGCTTGAAGATTATAAAGTCGTCAGTTACTCATTCTTAAATCGGCTGCAGGTAATCGTTGAAATGATTAACATCAATCGATAAATATTTGACTTTCTAAAGCTGCATACGCAACAAATTATGTGTATTACGCGTAGTCAGCTGACTACCGGTCAAATTTGTACATTATGCATAAATGCTGACATAAACAACATTGTAAATATTTAGAGGTGAACAAAGTTGTAGTGGTCTCAGGTTGCAGAAAATGAAATTAATTGGATCGACTCTGAGCAACGCATGCATTTATCGCTTCACGATCGCAGCGTTCTTTATGCGATTAAATGAAAATTTGTACAAATAGTTGACATTACTTCATTCAGACTTCCATTTCAGATAATGAGGTTAAAGAGCTAAAACCGCGATGGTAATTGCTATCAGAACGTCACGCTTCAGTGTGGTGTAATTTGTGACCTAGATGAATGCTATGTGCTATACAGGTATAAACGCCTATCAGCCAGATCACTTCACACATGTGGACTAGGTACCTACTATGCCGTTTAGAAGTCGACAAAGTTGCTGGATGCTGACTTTGAGTGCTGATTATACTAATTTGCCTAACAGCGCACATATATTCCACTTAAGAGATACAAGCAAATGAGAAACTGAGGTAACGTTGACCAGCGCAGCGCTGGAGCACCAATGGAAATGGGCCCGTTCACAATTACGCATATGGTTCACTATAGTTACCGTTACTGCTAGAAATACCTGAGCCGATGCTAACAGTCATTTAGATGTGGCTAGCCAGTTCTTGAGTCCACTGAGCGGGAATTGTGAGTAATGATCTTATGGTCTAGTCACGTCTGAAGCCGGGTCACTGGCGTGGAATTCCACCAGTAATGAATCGAAGACCGAATGTAATTAATCGCCTCCATCCCAGTATGTGTTGATATTGACTTGAAAACTTGTTTACTTTTGAAAATAGGCTCATGATTGCAGAGAGCTTTCCAGTTCCAGCCTCGCATACATGATCCACGCTTACAACGAATTCGTATTGCTTCGAACGATGCTATGAAATTAACAATAGCTCAGATAGGCTTCTAAGCCATATGAAAGTAGAAGTAAAGATTTTCTCGAGAAAGGCTACGAGTGAAAATCAAAACCGGTTGTGATGAGATAAATAGTAGTTTCCGGCCTGCCTATTAAATCGCGGAACTAAATATCTTGTAACTGAGGGATTTCATGATAAACAGATAATGGCGGGAAGCAGGATGGATTTTCTCATCGAACTACAATGACTCTGAAATAATAAGTCTGGCTGGCGGTGTCTGAAATGTTAAGCATTAAAAGTGTAGCAAGGTGAGGCAGCATGATAAATTGGTAATATTACGTGGGTGAAAGATAAATACGTAATATTAACCTTTTGAGTTCCGCATCAAAGCTTTGAATTGTACGTAAAATGCGACCCTCAAATATATTTTGTTAAAGTTTTAATTATAAAAATGGATTTTAATGCAATCATTTTCAATTTCAAAAAACCATTCACTACAAGGTAATAAACTGGGCACTTTTTTTAAAGGGTAAAAAAGTTGGGATATAAAACTTAATTTTGGAAAACTGTATGGAGCTTTTGTTATCTGTTGGCATGTATTATCATAATAACGATAGGCATTAGGCAAAAGATAAAAGAGAGTGGTAGTCATCCACCTCTCAGACGGGATACTTGCTTTCAATAAGTTGTAAAACACTAGGCTAAATTGTACCGTGGAATTCTTTTCCACACAACCACATACATCTTTAGTACTTGCCTTACTAAAGTGTGCAATAATGTAACTTAAGGTTCATTTGAGCTTTTCGGCCTATAAGGCGGCAAACAATCTCTCGGAAGTAACACATTAAAGCGCACAATAAATGCAATTCCATCATTAGTAAGGCCAAGTTCCAGTTAGATCAGGACATAAAGAAGAAGACTATTTACGTGTCATAGAGGCAGGAAAGGCTTCTGGACGCTGGTGAAATCTGTCAAGAACAATTACACTACTTCTTCTACATTCCTCATTTATAATGGGAATGTCTAAGCAGGCTCATTGGAAAATGCAAATTGACTGATATTGGCTGCAAATTTCGCTTCAAATTCGCACTCTCTATTTTCTCAGGTACCACCATTACCCTCTGCATGCGATTATAATCAAAAGCCACTCAATTTCCGTATGTGCGAGGCTTATATAATTGTAGAAGTGCTGTGCCTCTTCCTTGGGTGCACTTCTGAGGAAATTATTCCATTTATCCTATTCTAAAGTTTCAGTTTCAATAGCTTCCACCGCTATTGAAACTGAAACTTTCCTATGTTCAGCCAATTCCCTAAAAGGGGGAGGCTATCCTAGCGAACGTCTTCAAGATAGTCATAAACACGAAATTGATGAAATACCTTTAAAGAAATCACCTAATAATTCATTATCGTCAATAAAGTTTTCGTGCTGGGTGCTCAACTGATAACTTGATGACGGCCGTCATCATCAGCATCAACGTCTCCATAATTGTTGCGGGTCGAATGTTGCGCTTAATATCTTCAGGTATCTTCAGGGTCCGACGGTCTCTTCTCTTAGCCAAATTTGAAGCTTCTTTTTCAACCGATCCATCTGAGTTACTTTGGAGTCCAAAGTAAGAATTAGAGGTAACACTGTCCAAAGTTAGGAATTTTCTATCCTACTAACGTAACGCCAAATTAAATATTAACAAGCATTTTGAAATTATACGGCATTACATTTTATTATTATCTGCGAATCGTTACCTGACTTCATATTTAATCGCTGAGATCGTATCGGAAGAGTGGCGAAGGCAGTGCAGCGTATTGCCTAAGTTCAACGAACAACCCCGTGATGCACACAGCACAGCTTAGGCGGAAGGAAATTAAGGATAGAAAGATTGAGAAATTTTAACCTGATAAATGTTGCAAGTCAGCCAAAATTTTGGCATGAAATTATTACTGTGAAATATCCCAGTGGCTTTACAAATACAATTTTTGTCAGTAGAATTGTTTCAACCACTGGTACCCAGATAAATCGCCGTGTCCTGTGCGGGATTCGAACCCACGCCAACAGAGGAGCGCCTCAGCCCGCTCGACCACCGGCTTGGGTCCTGCTGGATGTTTAGGAATATCGAAATCTTCAGTTCATTTAAGCCTTAAAAAATATCTTGCCCTAATGTCTTTTAGAAAACATAAAGTTGCTGCAGTTTCATCTTCATCGAAAGCAAAGTGAGCTGTAAGAGTTGACGGTATTCTTGCTTGGCACGCTGGGGATGAACTCGGTTTTTTGGATTTTTATGCTTGGAGCTACACAATGGCAAAACTTATCGACCAAAAAATTTACAATTTGGAACAATTCAAGCAAAAGAATTTTGGAACGAAATGCCGATGTTAAATGTGCGTGCCGGTTGCAGTTCTTTCGAAAAGAGATTACTGTTAGTAAAAGGGAGGGATTATTAAAAAACATTTGCTATAAATATTTTTTACCTACGTAATATCGATTTCAATAAACATTTCAAAAAATATTCATTTGGTTTTCCTATTTTCCATTTTGTTGTTTTTTATTCGTATTTATTGGACACCGTGTACATTAACACTTTTTAAGGAATTTTAATTAACTTCATTAAAGCAGAATTAACTTCACCTATTTGATAAGCAGTGACTTTTCGATTCCAAGTGATTTAAATCGTAATCCGAACCTGAAACGGAACTAAACCGCGAAAAAAATATTTTTAACAACCTAGGCCGAAACCGAACCATTTTTTCACAGCTAAGAACCTTGACCCGAAACGAACCTATTTTTTCACGGGTTCAGATCCCTGCTGAAAATATTTAAAAAGGTAAAGATAAAGGCAATTTGAAAGTAGCGATTTAATCGCCAAAGTATTAGAATTAATTGTCAAACTCGTTTTAAAGTACGAAATTATTTTATGAGTATCAAGACCAGCGGCCTTATTTTGACCATCGATTGTTGATTGCCGACTGGAATCATTTCGTCAATAAAGCCCAAGATAAACAAGAAAATAAGGTATAATTGGTTTACACCAATTATGTTATACCCTAGATGTAGGGAAGAAAATGAAGTAAGGAATTGTCCGCGGCTACTCGCTCTTGAGCTGGCGACAGACTACGGACTTTTGCTTCAGACTTAATCGATCGTTCAAGTCGGAGCAGTTTTCAGATATTTCCGATGTTGTCCACACACTACAGACTTTGCTTCCAGTTTTGCACGATAAAAAAGATGGATCGGACTTTTTTGATAGAAACTACTGACAAAACTGAAAGAACGAGATATGAAGCTCCTATACACTTCAGTTTTCTGCTCCAGGCTTGAACGATTCGATTTTCAAGACTAGCTAGAAATCCTTCGTGTCTGATCAACTTTATATATTCGCAACTGGCTTTCAAACCTGCAAGCCATCCCTTTATCCTCAACCTATGGATGCGCCCACTAGCACTGCACTAATGCCAAGAAAACTGCGTTAGAAATTATACAGGGATATGAAATTTTAGTTTCAAAACCATTGGATGTACGGGAACTTAATCGGTCTTGTTTTACAGGTAATTTTTTACGCTTTATTTGGATATCAACTTCATTCATGTAGACGTATTCATTTTCCAACTCTAATTAGTATGCCTTCCAATATTTTGCAGTTAAATAAAATGAAATGTGGCAGCTAAGAAATCTCGTAACAAATATAACGAGTCCCAGTTACAAAAAGCCTTATTTGAAATAAGACAGGATGGAATATCTATTAGAAAAGCTGACTCAATGTATGGAGTGCCACGAAGCACACCCCATGATAAGGAAATTGGAAAATTGCCGTAAAATATTTCAAAAGGAGGACCACATACTGTTCTTACTTCAGCAGAGGAGGAAAAAATTGTAAAGTGGTGTATGGCTCCTTTGCAGCGTGGATTTCCAATGAAGAAAGAAGATGTTCTAAACTCAGTCAAAAAATAGTGGAGGATGATAATCGGATACTGTTTTACAAATAACAGACCTGGTAACAAATGGTATCGTTTATTCTTGAACAGACATCCTGAACTAGGAGAACATGTTCCAGAAGGATTAAGCAAACGTAGAGTTAGAGAGCTGTCACGGAGGAAGCAATTAGAAAATGGTTCTCCCAATTAGAGGCGTATCTCAAAGAAGTTGGAGCCGAATATGTTTTTAGTGACCCTCGAGGAGTTTTAAATGGGGATAGAACGGGTTTTCAATTATGTCCTAAAACTGGCAAGGTTATAGCCCCCAAAAGATATCGAAATATTTATCAGATAGTCCAGGGCAACGAGAAGGAAACTATTACGTTATTACTGGTTTTTACTGCGTCTGGCGAAACTGTTACACTCATGGTAGCTTTTCCCTATTAGGCCACCAAATGACCTAATTAATTCTATGCCGAAACACTGGTTTTTAGAGCGGTCGGAAAGTGGGTGGATGAAAGTAGACATATTTTTGGAATATATCGCCAATGGACTTAATAAATAGCGAGACCAACAGCAAACACAAAAGCTTATAATTCTATTTGTGGATGGGTACAAGGGGTAATGAAAGTGTTTTAAAACCACTTAAAACCGAGGGGAAGAAAATTGTTAGACGGTGGCTCTCTAATCCTCAAAACATAGGCAAATGCTTGACGAAAAGCACTTTTTGTTCTTTATTGAAAGAAGTTATAGAGGTGTCACCGGTCACCGCTTCCTGTTAGCATAAGACACGGATTTAGAAAATGTGAAAGTATGGAATTAAGTAATGAATTTAGTGATAAGTGTTTTGATACTGCAATGCAACTTATTCAAAAAATTGACTTGAATCTGGTAAGTAGAGGATGCAATGTCACCATAATTTTGCAAAAGATTAAAAATTGCTAAACACAGATAGGAGCAAGGCCTGGATTTATCTGCGTTCGAATTTTCTTGTGATGATGAGGGCGATCTTGCAAGTTTTGATATTATTCAAGATGTTGGGTTAGATTATGAGTTAGAAAATGTAGCTTTAGCCGATCCTATTACAATTGAGCATTTAAAGAAGCGAGACATCATTGAGCAACCTCCTAAGATGGCTGGCTCTAACGAAACAGTTGTAGGGGATGGTATTACTTCCGAATGCTCAGAATGTCCATTCATTGAAGAACAAGCCTTGCAAGGAAATAAAAGAAATTCTTTCACATTTAACATACTCCACAACTAGTAAACACCACCCATTGAGAAGGTACTCATTGTCTTGCTCCCCGAGTGTAGACGAAGTCTTGAAAATTCCAACTCCAGGGCATATATTCGCAAGGACTACAAATAAAAGACAAGAGAAAGGTCCAAGTACGATATTCTCTTTATCATGGAGAAATATTACAGGAAAGAAAGAAAAGAGACATCTCCACAGAAAAGAGGAAGAAAGATAGATTAAAGATTGAAATAACGCGTTAAAAACATAGGTTGTGAGCTACTAACCAATATCTACTTAAATTTACAGAAATACTTAATTGTACGGTAGTAGGTTGTTTTACCAAAATTATGAACTAGAGCCTTATTTGCGACAACTTATATTTCCTAGTAATGGTCGTAGTAGTATTCGCTGTTGCCCAATAATTCTACTGCTATTTATGCACTTACGCCTGTGCTACGTCCTACGTGTCTGCATCTCAATATATGTCTGATGAAAAAACGCTACCATCACAGTGGATGAAGGTAAAAAAAGGTACTAATGCGATGTGATAAGTTTTTTAAATCTTGTACAGCTTCTGCAATAGTGAGATTTATGCATGTATCCATTACATGATATTAATGACACCCTGATGAGTACTAAAACGAATCCTATTTAAGTTTCCAGCAGCTCATGAGATTTCATGAATTATATTGCAAATTACTTTCAAGATACCTGCTCTTTGTATTCGTAAATAACTACACACGTGTACAAATTTCTAAAGCCTTCAAAATGCTTTTACGACTGATTTACCTTATTCTTCACGGTTAAAAAGTTTACAGTGAAAGGTGTAGTTAACTATTATTCCTGTATGAATCAATCACTTCGAACTTAACAGGAAAAACGCACATCACGAGAGTGAAGTCAATCAAAAGTTAATTTAAAGAGATCGGGACAAGTCATAGTCAAGTGAACGGTAGCATCTGGTCAGAAAACTAATATGTGTGCTCTTTGAAATCTGTTTAGGTTTTTGGCGTATTTCTGAATGATTCAGAGTGGCAGTTTTCTGTCGCCTTTCATGCTAAAGCATTTTGGCAGAGTTTCATTCAACCTAAATCAATCATTACTTCGAGGTCATTCAGAAAATGAAATGCCTTACGAAAGATCTGTAATTCTTCTGAGCAACTTGCGTGATGCGTTCGGTTCAATTAATTTGTAATTAAAAAATAACGCAATAAATGCGTTATTTTCAAAATAACGCCATTCACTGTTTGTTAAAATGAATGTTTTTTTTTATAAAAAGTGTACGTGATCCGTGTCATTTGTAATGTCGCTTTTTTATATGTTGGATATTTTGGAAAATTATTTTCGACTTTAATTTAAATAGGCACGGTTTGCATCCATAACATTCTTCCAAAGGGATTCTAATTAAAAACACCGTTTTTGAAGTAACATTGGCTTTTAGAAACGTTAAACCCTTCGAAGGCCTGTCTCTGAACATTTTCTAATCCAAAAATCTTTCAAAACATCTGGAAATCTGTTGTAGAGATATCTGGGGAATATGGGCAGTAAAGGGGAATTTTGTAACTTAACTTTGAAAGTTTCATGAAGGAAATTGGTTTCTCCTGGCTGTAGGAAGGAATAGTGAATTATTTCCTCAGGTTTCTGTGGATGTACGGAATGTTTAGGTATATGTTTTGGCATTGGTTTTTATCGAGCTAGTCGCCATTTCGTTTCCTATTATCAAAAAAGAATCTCTTTTCATCGCCAGATAGCGATTCTCTTCAGGAGATGATAATTTCTTTTTCTTTAAACCAAAGAAAAGCAGATTTCCAAAACACTAAGACTTTGATTTTCATTCTGTAAACTAAATCTAGTTTTAATATTTGTGTTTTGGGCAAATTTTTCATAAATCAAAATGCCGCATATTTTGAAAGCAAATTTAAAACATCATAAGTTTACACTTCGTTATCTCCAATCTAATTTTAGATCCTTACGTATAAATCTAAAACGCGGCTGGACAGGGCATATTCTAATATTCTAAACCTTAAGTTGTTATTAGATAAAAATACTAGTAAGATCTCCTCTGCAATTGAACAGAAGGCAAGGGAAACGATATTGATGGCTTCCTCATCATCTTTTGGTATGGAAAGCGGTGCAGGTTTTCGATCATCGAGAGGTGTTCTCACCATGGATGGGCCTAATTTTTTCGTGTTAGAGGAACAGATAAGAAAAGGAATGATATAAATTAGAAAAATGATAGTGATAGTTATGCAAAAGCATTATTTTTATAAAACTGTCCGTTCACCATTAAGCCTAGTGCATTTCACATCCGAAGTAACTATACACTATATAATATTTTTATGACTTAATTCAAATCGCAATTCACGCAAATATGAATTCATTGTAAATTGTGTTCACATTTGTATGTATGAATTAAAGAAACTCATGCAAAAATTCATGTATAGAATAAATTAGGTTGAAGTTCATGTAGGTACGTACGAATTAAAGTCTTGCAAGTTGGATTTGTTACATACACGTAACACAAGGCATTCAGGAGTAAACTATTAATGTAAATAAGAAATACTTTTCTGCATTGACACTTAGCGTATAATATACATTTAATTGTAAAAAAATATTTGACGTGGAAAATATTTACACAGAATTCACCTAAGTGATAAATGTGTAATCTATGCTTGTTATCACCGCTTACTGTCATTTTGTTATGCATACGAAAAAAGAAAATTTAGTGTATAAATAAAAAACTGCATAGCCACCATCGCATATACAATATACATATGACATAGGGCTTGTTCAGAATTGCAGTTTCTACGGTCGACTGCAATTTCTACGCGTGTATTTAATATTTGAAATTACAGTGGACTGAAGAAAAACATTTTTGAACAGGCCCATGATGTAGAAGAATTATTCTAATCGCGATATAAAAAACTATGTAAAAGAAGTACTCTTTGTTAAATTATTTCGAGAAAAATTCATCAATTACATAGTTGACTACACACATAGAAATTGTAATCGACTGCAAAAACTGAAATCTTGAACAGGCCTATGCTGTGCAAAACAGTATTGCCCGGGCAGTAAAATATTTAAGTGTGCAAAATAAGTACAATTCGTGCTAAATTTTACATTGTTTCTTATGAGAATATGAAAAATTATTTCATTCAATTCGGCTTGTCGTATAAGGCCTATGAAACAAACTTATATACCGTTTAAAACTTTGAAGCCTTGAAAAACTAGTGATGTAAAAATATTTCGACCTTTTATAATAAAAAAATTAAGTTTTTTTCGTTCAAACACACCCTTTTTCTAAAATTTAGTTCGATTCGCAAAATTCATACCAATTCAAGAGAAGAACTTCAATTATATGGAGTTAATATGATGACTAACGGACAGACAGATTGATAACTTAAACCTTTTTTGTCCTAACTGATTCCTTGATTGTAGACTGTTTCCTTGACTTCAGAAGTGTCTGCAAAATAAGTTACTCGTAATTCTAAAATGACATTAGTTAACGAACCTCTTTAACAAATCATAAACGCCGCGAACCCCTTTGAAAATAACGAACATATAAACCGACTATATGCCTATTATTTCTGTAGGGTTCCAGTTCATTTATGAATTTTTAAAGAGATTCCTTAACGAATGTCATTTTAGAATTACGAGTAACTATCATTTCTACATTTGTTAACGAAGAAGTGCCGAAGAAAATAGAGTCGTTTCTGAATCTCTTGATTTGCTGGGATTCAAAATATATTTTAGCTGTAATTAAAGTATTTCACCCTTATATATAATTTTGCCCCGATAGATTCGCAAAATACTACGCTGTGCGGTATTTGGCTCCATGCATCACGAGTGTATTTTAGATTTAGATTTAGAATGAGACTATGCTGAAGTAGCCTATGCACTGCGGCTACCTGTTGGTTAATATGATCCGCACTGTTTATAGTTCCTCCATCAGTCCCACTCTTTCAAGAAAGAGCAGTATCTTTTTGAAGGAAATGTTCTCGAAGTCTGTAGGCCTCAACAGATGTGCAGTTTCCTCCTCTTCGAGACAGAGTCTACATACCGCGGTGGTTTCAATGCCCATCCAATTAAGTTGCTTTCCAAGCTTGCAGTATTCTGTAAGGACTCCTGCAACGATTCTTATCTGATTCTTTGGCAGTTGTAGTAATTTCAAAGTTTATTTTTGGGAAGGGTTTTTGATAAATTTTTTCGTTTGTTTTGGGCCCCTTTCCAATGCCCACTTCTGCTCTAACTGACTATATAACCAGGTGTTGAGGGCGTATTTACCGGTTCTATAAGAGATACCGCAAAAAGGTTCTGGTCCAACGAGGGGCATTGATGCACCTCTCTTGGCCAGCATGTCTGCTTCTTCGTTACCCTCAAAGCCTGAATGCCCCGGTATCCATTGTACCGTTAGGTGGTTCTGTGCTCCAAGACTAGTCAGCACTTAGATACATTCCTACACTAATTTCGACTTGATTTCAGGAGAGGATATGGCTTTAAGTGCAGCCTGGCTATCTGAGTAGATATATATTATCTTGTTTGTATAGTTTCGAAGGAGGTTTTCGTCGGCGCACCTGGCGATGGCATATACCTCCGCCTGGAATGTTGTTGAAAATCTCCCTAGGCTTTGATGTATCCTAACCCTGGGAGCAACCCCATATATTCCTGCTCCGACCCCCTCTTCGGTTTTAGAGCCATCCGTATACCAGATTAGGGCTCCTTTTTTATGGTTAGGAACCACGGCCTCCCTGTTCGTTATCCTGATTCTAAATGGCAAACAGAATTTATATTTAGTTAACATTCTATCTGCCACCATATCCAATATTAGTTCTGACTTAATCCCATCAGATAGGGAGATGTGATTCTTGGATCTCCAATCCCCGGTACCATCTGACATGGCTCTTAACATCACCGCTTTTGCCTCCTTCTCAATAGTTTTACTAAGGGGCGGTAAATAACACAGTAATGCCTCCATAGCCCCGTCGATGTGGCACCAGTTACACTTAGATATGCCAGTTTCTGAAGCTTATTCAGCTTATGATCGACTGTCTTTTGAGTAGACTGCCCACCAAGCCGCTGAGGCATAGGTGACCATGGGTCTCACTACCGATTTGTAGAGCCAGATCATGATGCCTGGTTTGAGTCCCCCCGTCGTTCCAGCCAGCCTTCTGCAGTTCCACAGAGCTGCCGTGGCTTTTTGGACAGTTTTGTCAAATATGCTGATTCCAGTTTAGCTTATCATCAAGAGTTACTCCGAGGTATTTGGCCTCCCTGGATAATGGTACCATTTCCCCGAAGAATGTGGGCTCGTTTATGCACCTCTTTTTAGTCTTTCTGGTGAAAGGAACAATTTTTGTCTTGCAGGGGCTCACTGACAGCCCATGCATGGCACACCAGTGTTGTAAAAATTGCAGAGCCACTAGCAGTGGTATAATCTGATAATGCAACAACCACCAGCTATTGAGTGTCGCGACGAATAAGTGGTTCGAGATCCACATTAATCAGTAGGTCCACTTCAAATTATCAAGAAACAAGTAGATAAGTCGTCCAAAATGTATTTTGATATAATGCGGACATCAGATATAGTTATAGAATGCAATTTCGTAAGTAAGCGAACAAGATACCTTCCTGGTATTGTAGGCGGTCATAAAATATTTGAAAAATAAGCCCGGAACAAAATCAGATAATGTAAGTTATGTCATTCCGCAAGCCTTTATATAATACAGAGTAAAAACACTCGGTTTGTTGTAATAATTTTGTCTCAAAAGACCCAATGAGCATTTACATATTACGAAGTCGTCCCAGTAACGTCAAAAGTGAACTCAATTTAGAAAGCGAAATAATACTATGCCGAAGAGCAGATATGTTTCTCAGAGGCGCGTTATCGGCTTAAAATCAATGTGAACCAATTAAGGCTCTTTGCACGATTTTATTAATTATATCGGACAGGTAAGCGTAAAGCTAAATTAGCCCTCCACATGTTTTGTCTCTGAAGGTGCAGTGTCTGCGCGTACTTTCACCTTGAGCCAAACAGACTGAGACAGGCTTGACGGAACCGAGTCTCGCCTGCGCATGAGCATGCTTGAATTATGTGCGCCTGGACAATACTTTGCATAAGCGGCCTTCTAAGACGGATACCGCCTATCAACGAATCCGCAGGCAATTTAACCGATTTTGCAACACTGTTTTAATCAAGAACGGTTAAAGTTCAATTCGATTTTGGTCCATATAATTGTTGTGGGCGGTGTCAAACAAATCCGTCAATGATTAATATTTTGCACCTTGGTTTTGTACAAAACAGTCGAAATGTTCAAAACGCTAACTTATAATTTAGAATATGGCTGCGAGCCATTTTTAGGCCGCTCAATCTCGAAGTGTTTGCTGAAATATTTAATGGGCTCCATGATCTTGTTTAGATACGTTAAGGTTGCGTGCCGTAAGCTAAGAAAAGACCGTCTTTGTTTGTTGGAAATATTTCAATTCGCCGTAAGATAACCTTCTTTAAAATAAGATAAAAAAACGCTCACTTAATTACCATCCGGGAAACATTGAACTTAGTGGTTGGGCGACAACATCAGCGGCAGCGACACGATCTTCAGGTAGTAATTAACTGCTGGAAGAGTAACAGGGTGTAATTAGGTCAGCGGGGAGGACTCCTCCACCTGCTCGTAAATTATGCTTTGAATTTTACGTTGCCGATAGCTATTAATAATAGTTGTCCCGTCTACTAGACATGTGTCGATGAGAATGCTATAAATTGTTTAAAAAAACCAAGCAAAATGCAGTAAAAGTGAATTGAACGATGCAAGTACGGGTACGAGCGCATACCTCTCCACGTGCGCTCAAAAATCTGCCTCGTTGGATTTTGCACGAGTAGGATAGTACGCCATCATCAAGTATTACAGCAGTTCATTAAATATGCTTATTAATTTAAATTTGAAGCAATCAATTAGGTGGAGAGGAAGCGACTTATATAACAGAAACCGGAGCTCACTGAAGAGAGGTCCATTGCATTAAAATATATTCCAATTGCAATATGTGTTACGAAAAATACGAACTATATAGAAGTCCACTCTTGGGTAACAGAGTTGTAATTAAATTTTAATTGTTACTGTGATTTACATTAAATATCGGACATTGAATTGTGTTACATACCTACGTGCCCAATCATTAAAAGCACAGTGTGTACAGTGTGTAAACCTTTAAATTTAGTATGCCAAAGGCACGTCTTACAATCACTTCCTTTTGAGTAACTGATTGAAGGATGATTTTTTTTAAATTGCGCGTATTTCCTGAGGAGTGTGGGAGTTTTCACCGGATATGCAAAATTAAAATGTATCTTGTAATAATAATTACTGCAGCTTTGAAGAAGATTTCGTGGGTTTATGTCTACCTCAGCAAATAAATCTTGAATAGCAAACTGAATACTAGAAAAGTGGGACGTTGTAGTGAAAGTTAACATTGAATATGGATTACTGCTGCAATTAACTCATACCATAAATGTTGAAATTTATACTAATTAATTTTTTACAAGTAGTTTATGTAATCTGTGAAAAATGTGCTTGACAATGTTTGGAAAAAAACACAAGGCGGTATAATACTTATCATTAAAGGTTTTGAAAGACAAGTACTGCTTCGACATCTTAATCGCATTTTTGCGATCTAATTGCGAAGAAAATGGACAAGTGATTGAAAATTTAAACCTTTAGTGGGTACATTTCATCTGATTTTTATTATAAAACTAAAATTCATTATGATGATAGGGAACGGTCCGTGAAATCATGATAGTAATGATCCTACAAATTGATACGAAAAATGCGTGGAACTGCTTAAAAAATTTACGATCAATTGATGTATGCATTCCTAGGTCCTATTAAATATTTCAGAAAAGTAATTTTAACTAACTTTTCCTTTAGTTAAAATTGAAAATATTAACTCTAAAGTAAAACCTTGAGAATTTCCTAATAGCTTTCGTTATTACCCACGGCGCATCGGTGTGGTTGAAGGCTTTGGAGATAGAACGCAATCGCAGGATCTTAGACAAAGTGCAACGTTTGTGTCTACTTAGTATAACAGGGGGCGCTATACCTATAAGTTTCATTTAGGTTGTTTTGGAATTGTACGTAAAATTAAAATAAATTGGAATCCACGTTTAACATAGTCTGAAATTTGGAGTGAATTTCAAGAATTCTTGTATTCGGTGCTATTTTTTCAATTATATATATATATATATAAGTTGAAAAAAAAGTAAAATAGTTATGTAAACTATCGTTAAATTTAATATTAAATACATAAAATGACTTGAACAGGAAATCAAACGCTTCTACAATATTAAATTTTAAAGGTAAATACATGAGCCTTTTATCAATTACCATCAGGAAATATTGTGGAGTTACTGTCCTATTCGGGCCAACCGGAATAATAAATGGCTGGTTCTCTTCAGTGTTGAATTGCTTTTTAGGAGTATTCGACTAAAAAATAAATAATTAACACAAAATTATTTGCTAATGTGTAAAACAAAAAGACATTTTCAAACTTGATAAATTTATCCACAGAGGCTTCAAATTTTCCACGCTTTTTGGATTTGCGGCCACTTGTTGTGGCTGGGAGTAGTTTTAAAATATATAACAAAGGTTTTGTTTGTATACTCCAACCTAAAGAAAATTATATTGCATTTAGAAACATGTAACTTTAATTTACCATTAAAATCCGACGATTCTGCCGAAGAAGATAAAGTCTCATCTAACACAATCTTTGCTACATTCGCGTACAAATGCCAGTTGTTAAGAAAGTTACCAGCACTTTCCTTATATCGAAGCTCAAAGTCATATGATATCGGCTTAATATGTTTTGCTTCTAAAAATTTAAAAGTAATTACTAATTCAGGGTAAAAATGCGTAATAAAGTACAGAACTTATAACCCGTGTAAGGCTTTGTGTCAAGAGAGGAAACGCGTTTGAGCAAGCACAGAAGCAAATCAATTTATATTAAAATTTAGACCACAGCGAGATTACATTTTAATCCATACGTTTAAAACCGAAACCAATTAGATTGGAAGCTAATCCTAACAGCATTACATGTTGTACTCTTAGTAGATTGGATTCTAGTATTGAAGTGTATTTGTTAAAACATTAATATTATCAATTAGTCTTAGAAGGATATAAAATTTTGGTAATCGATGCAAATTAATATTTTTAAAAAGAGATTCATTAGAATTTATAAGTTAAATGTATTAAAATGAAATCCCACTGTATTTATAATACATTCACTTTAATATTGAAAATTTAATTTTTAAGCCCAAATTTATTTAACTTTTCCGTAATATTTATGAACTTTTTTAATTTAATCTATAGTAGGATAAAAAATTGCTTTAATCCGTAACAAAGATTAAAAGTATTAAAAAGTATATGGGTCGACCTGAAATGATAGACGAAAGTGGTTTGTAATACGCGAGTTGAGTAGTTGAGATGAGCCGAAATTTGATAAGTTCTTTGAAATATTTTCTAGTAGAGCATTTTTAGCTTTTACAGCATATATTCTAATAGGAATTCGAAAATTAAACTTTTTTTCGAGCTCTTGTGAACTGTGATTTCGACCCTGCTTGGACTCAACCTCAAGTCGATCTTTTAACCCTGCATGTGTACGTGGTGCTAGAGTCGAACGGAACGGAGTTTAAACTTTAACTAGAAAATCGGGCATAAAACAATTAACTGTTTCGAATGTTACTTTGACAGCATAATTTACAACTAAATTCAATCAATGAGATGCTCAAGTTTCATAAAAGTTTCTAGGATTTATGTTCCTAATGTTATTCTTGAAGACATTATACTTACCAAGCATATTTGCCCCGCCATCTAGCAACAAACATGGCAAAACATAGTAACATTCTGGTAAATGACATTTGTTATTTTTTTCATAGAATGTTCTTACAATTGGGTTGTTAGGATTATTGTCTATACGTCTCAGCCATTATAGTGCTGTTGTGTAAGAAAAAAGTGTTAAGTTTGCCATTACACCAAATTAATATAAAATTGTATTTAATTTTTAATCGACCGCCTTATAGATTTGGTCCCTGTGTGCATGCACGCCCTGCCTAAGTAGACACATTTAATTGGCATTCCCAGCAGCGAAAATGGTAAACAACTCCGGAGGGAACTATGAATGGAAAATTCATTAAATGGTTACAATCAATTCAAAGTTTTCCGTACCAAAAAACTAGTTCTGTAATTCATTACCTTCTAAAAAAGGTAATGCAGCATGTAATGACATATCTCTTTCAGAAGAGATTTAGCATGAATTTTCCTGTAAAAATTTGAGTTTTCATCGTCGTACTACTACATTTTCGTTCGAGTTCTTGTGCACTGAGCGTGCTTAGTGGAAAAGTGAAGCAAAACACTATCCTCTGTGACATTGCTATAAAAATGTAATGTCTTTTTTCTATTGAACATTAATTCAACCTAGAAGTGCTTCTTACTTCATAGTACTTGTAGAAGAATTGGTTCAGTAATTGTTAATGAGATAAGTTATTTTGAACAGTTAAAACAAAAATCAGTTAATAGGATTTTTTGGATAACTACTTCCAATCAATCAATGACTGAACTTACTAAGAATTACTTACGGAATCAGTTGGGTAATGACTTCCCTTCGCTACTGGGGTCAACCTTTATTCTTTGGTAAAGGTGAGAAACAGAAAGAGGAAATGGCTGAGCTAGAAGTAATAAATCATTGCTTCTAATCGCTACAAGTAACGAAATATTACTTATCATCAGGATCTTCGAAATCCTCATAATCCAATAAGTTTCAAACCACAAAAATTTTTAATATTTGCAATTTTAAAATTTTTGTTGTGATTCACTGGATCAAAGGCATGGGAGAATAATAGTAAAAAGCAGCTGCATAGAAATCCGTGCATTAGCCGGCAGTACAAAACCAACAAAAAAAACTGATCTTATATTGGTAACCAACTTTAAACTGGTTTATTTGAATGCACTGCAAGATGCTTCATTGATTTTTAACTGCAATCCATTCACTACTAAATAAATGATTGGCCAATATTGAAGCGTGTAAGTCCGCAGTGCAGCAATAATTCTCAGGAATGAATGGCGTTCATTAATGATGGTATACGACTGGCACAATGATAGAGCGTCTTCAAAGAAACTAGAATGTTGCTAGGAAGTAAATATTGATCCTTTCATTTTCTATGCTATGTGAAAAATCACTTCACGGCACGCATAAATAGAAAGCAACATGCGGAGCAGCCTGCATAGACCAGACTGGCCTCTAAAATGCCTGATGAAGGCACTCTGTTCAGGAGGCTAGAAAATTGGTACTTTCTGTTTTACCGCGGCCTAACTTGTTATATAAACGAGAAAATATGAAGCATTAACGGTAATCGCTTGCAATTTGAATAATATTCCGGCGAGGTTAGGCAAAATGTATTCTGGTCCACAAGGCACTATGTACGCCGCGACCGTTGGAATGTATCACTGCATTTTACTCCACATTTGCAATATTATTAAGCCACAGTACTTGCCAATAATTTGAATAATTGTTCACTTGGTAGGCGGTGTCTGTGGAGTAATTCTTAATTGTCGGTTAGCTAGTGAGAAATTGTCCCATTTAATTCAAATGGTGCGAGTCTCTTCAGAGTTAACATCTGACAGAGTTAAATGTCTTATTAAATTGTTAATCAAAAGGTGCTCCATATACATAAGTTGGTAACTACTTCATTTTGTTGTTTGCAGCGTACAAATTCATCGATTTCTATCATTTGAATTTACATAATATAAGTAAGAAAGCCTGGCTTGAAGGGATACCACTGGGTACCTGTATGGATATTAGATTGTTCCTCAAAGATATATTCAACCACAAATCTAAAGAAATTGTTTACGGCTTACAATGATATAATGACTTTTCACTTTCTAATTGAGTTTTAACATCAGCATCACCACTCGTCGTGAGCACATTCACTGGCCAATTACCAACATGCAGTGCTTGAAGGGTGGATTCCTCTTAAAGGAGCAAAAATGGTCCAAATAAGGATGTTATTAGTCATATATTATACCATAAATTTTCAATAGTAGAAATAAAAAATAATATATATATATATATATATATATATAGAACAAACCTATGTCTAGCATAACAATTAAAGTTAATAAAGAAAATTAAAAACAAAATAAAAGGGGAAAAAATCTAGAAGATATCATTCGTACATTAAAGTAACAATGAATCACTAGTACTATGATCAAAAATTAAGCCTAAAATACGGACTTTATTTCTGATATCATTTACGATGTTTCCAAAAGTAACTCTAACTCCAACTTGAATTAAGGGGTTTACTGACCTTCAAATTATCTAAACATTATATAACTCGTTTGTCAGGCCGTTGCTTGAGTATGCTGAGATGCAGAAATTATTTTTCAGCCATTCGAGAAAAGGGGGCGTACCGCTACCTCTTCAATAAATGGGACGATTCCTTATACGTTCTCGATAGCTGCAAGCGTAGATCTCGTTTGGGGTTGTCTTCCATGGGCTTTCTTGGGGGTCTGGATTCATTTCTACGCTGTCCACATTGCTTTAATCAAATCCGCTAAACGGAACTTTTATCAGATTTGCTCTCAAATATCTGCCTAAGACTGATTTTGATCTTTCCACCTTATCGCGGACATTTCAAACTTGTCAATTTTATTTCGTTGGAAAACTCACGTAAAGTTGCCGACATAGTTTTCGTAGACCGATATTTGAATTTTAATATTGGTACTCTTCGGAACTGCTGGTAATGTGTTCTTTAGGGTTAATAGTCGCATTTGAGAAGTAACCAGCTCTTGCATGTCAATTTCTCAAGGATTAACTACGGAAAGCATGAACTTTACTTTAACGCCTCTAAGGATATAGTAAAGATTCGCCTCTGTATAGTCTTATTATTTTTAGGGTTCCGTACGCCCGAATGAAAAAACGAACCCTTATAGGATCATTTGTGTGTCTCTCTGTCCGTCCGGCATGTCTTAAAATAACATGGTAAATTTCTCAATATTGTGCGTGAAAAATTAAAAAATTAAATGTCACAATACCTTCTATCCTACTTCCACAAACTCAAGAATATACGACAAGGCAAAATTCAACAACAGACAATATATTCAGCGATTTTCCTCTACAATCCGGTACCATACATACTTTTTTTAGTTACCACAAACAAATTTGGGTCAGATTTAAAAAAACATGGTAGATAACATATTCATCGTACGGAACCCTCTCCAGGCGAGTTCAACTCGCACTTGTCCGGTTACTTTATTATGTACATAGATTGTTTAATTGAAAAAATTTACACAAAATAATAGATCTAAAGAGGCTAAAAGAAGTTTTCTAGAAAAATAATAATAAATTTTTTTAATTTTGATTTATGAATTATAAAAAATAATGAATTGTTTAATGAATTATAAGAAAAATTTGTTGAGGTTTTTTTAATTTTCAATCGACCACTTTATTCGTGGACAAACCTTATAAACAATGCATTATTATATTATTATTTTTTAACCTTTTAGGTCTAAATATTTTCTTAAGTTACCACTTTTTAGATTGTGGATAAATGACAAATAATAAAAGAGTTTTTTATTAAAACACTAGTCTGAGAAGACTCATATCAGTATACATTTTAAAATTTGTTTGCAATCTGAAAATTGCTAGAAATAGGTAAAAAGTTATAAATACTCTACGACTTTATTTTATTGTTTACAAATACAAAGTGTGCTTCGCTTCAATAGGTAATCTTCAAGGAACTGTAAATTTGAAAATTTTAGATATTAAATGTCAATATTTTTTTGTATATTGGCTCATTTGATTAAAACACTAGTATCGCCCGTGACTTATTTCGCATGGGTTTCGGAAATAGGTATACGTATGATATGTTGTAGTTTTTGGATAGGTATTTGTTATATTGTTTTTATTTTAATTGGTTAAAGCATATTTTTACAGAATATATTGGTTTTTTAATGCCAACTCCAGCCATCCGACATACATATAATTAGCCATGAGAAAAGCATTCGTATCTCAAATCGATCCCCATGATTTGAAATTGTCCTTGGGACTTATTTATTGTGAGAACAAATTTTACTTTCAGCAGAAACTGCAAACTCTCGAAAACAAGGGCCATACGCTGGGGTCTAGGGATACGTTGAATACGCATTAGCTGTCTGGCTGCAGACACGGTTGGTAGTGTTATTTTGATGATATTGCTTCGCAAATCTTTTATCAATAGCCATTAAACACAATTAGTGTCAGTGTTATTATTCATGTACTACTCATATTGAGAAGACTTGTGCAATTACAAAAGTTTGGTAGTAACTTGATTGAGGTACCAATTTTTAATTTAAAATCGCGTGGCGGTATACCATCAGTGTTTAAAGATTTTAAAAATTTTTGACGATAGAGAGCAATGTCTCTGATGTTGGTAACAGTATCAATGCATTTGCAATGTTTTACTTGCTTGGGAACTTATTAAAACTTTTGTGTTTATTAACTGAGGGTGTAGTTGTCCTTGAACATAGCTAACGGTAGCCTCTTTACAATAAATTTTGTAGATCCGGATATATTGCTTGTATGAGATGTTCTAATTTATTTATATATTATGCGGACTAATTTGGTATAAAGTTCTATTTCATTACTACTACTATTTGAATTTGAAACAATTAGGAGAGCGTAAACCAAAACCACTCAAACTATTGTCGTTCAATCCTAACAGTTTATTTTCTATTTATATCCAGTCTTCATTACATGTACATGTCATGATTTGAAGGACAAAATAGTGTATAATAATACCACCATAAGTTACTCCGTTAGCCATAGCATGCATTGAGAAGTTACAGCCTGTCACAAAACGTTTTCCGAGTGGTTATGACTTCCTAATTAGCCTCTATCTCTATTTCAAAATACGTAGGATATATAGGTATTAAAATAAGACAATTTTATATGCTTTTCAATTATAATGCCTACATACTATTATACATAAAGCAGTTTCAATATTTACAAAGATATTAATTTTAAAACGTTTGAATTTACAGAGACTACGATCTAAAAATAATTTAAACACAAATAATCAAAATCTCACCCCAATTTTCTCCACGAAAATAAACAACTTCAATCTAATAATTAATCAAAATGGAATATAAAACAATACTTTGAAAATCTATACGAAATAAATGCCTTCTTGTGAAAAGAACGAAACAAGTGCATTTAAAAATAACGGAGACAATCTATTCTTCTTTTAAAAAAAAAAAAAAGAACAACCCTCTTAAAAGGGCTAAACAAATTCCTTTATTACTTTTTTATACGCTTTTATTTGATTTTCAATGTATGTAAGGGTCCAATCTTACACCTCAGTTTTTACCTACTTCCCCATAACCAATTAACTTGAAAATTGGTATGCGTACCATGGCTGTCGTTATAATGCATTTTAACAATTTTATAATAAAAATGCAAGATGGCGGCGCCAATATGATCGGCAAATTTTGTCATTTATGGTCCGATTCGACTCAAAATGGATACTAGGGAGATTTCTGGTTTGCGGATTACGAATTCTTTGTAAAATTTAGAAATTTGAAATGACAGTGCCATGTCATTTTTGGCCCGATTTAAAATAGAATAATAGAAAAAATAGATATCTTAGGGTTTGTGGGGACGTGCGTTATGAATTTTTGTTCCAAATTTAGAAATTCAAAATGTCGCGAACAAATTTTGTTATTTATAATCCCATTCAACTCAAAATCGATATATGGAAGTTTTCGGGATCATAGATTACGAACTTTTAGTTTAGTTCGAAATTCAAAATGGCGATGCCAATATAGCTGACGAATTTTGTTAAATATGGTCTGATTCGATTCAAGAGTGACATAGAATACCAATTGTATATCTTAAATTACTGTATTAAGTTTGGTTTTACAGTGTAAAATTCAGTACATTTAATTTTACCACGTATTTATGAAAAATTTTATGATTGAGTCAAGGAATAAAGGAATAAAATAAAATATATAAAAAAAGTTTAAACAAAAATTTAAATAAACTTGAGAATTATCCATTTTAAAATTACTGGAGTAGATAAAAATTATTTACTACTTGTTAGTGTATTTAAAAATAAAATCGTCCTTTTTAACAACTTTTTTATATGTTTTATTAAATTTATTATTGTTCTTTATGTATTCGTAAGTTAATTTAATTGCTGAATTCAAGAATGGAATGATATTGCTAGTGTAATCAAGAACTTAGTGTGATCAGCGCAACATCAACATCCAACTTCAATATTATTAAGTTTACTTTTAACATTTGAAATAAGTCGATTCACAATTGAGCCGTTCATTTTGAAAGTGAAAGTCACATTTCTCAATTTCAGTAAAAATCTAAAGGTAAGTGTAATTTAAGTCCATTGAGGTTTAGTTTTGCTCTAGTTGCAAAGGTGCACCGGGTATACCCCACTTTCAAAATAAACGGCTTAATTGTGCCCACTTAACTTTTATTTAATTCAACTAATTGTTTTACTTTCGGAATTTTTTGTTCTTTTCAAAATGAGAGTTAGAAAAAAAAATTGGATTTCGTTCTGAGCATTTGCGATATTGTCTTATTCTGGACTTCTGATTCAATTATATGAAATAATATAGAAAAATAATGAACTACAGGATTTAATTTGAATTCGTTATGAACCCGTATTAATTAATATTCCCATTTTAACGTACCCTTGTTTAATTTTTCTTCCCATATTCTATAATTTAAACTGTTTTTGTAGATCGTAGTATAACACATCGGATTGAACATCACACCTTTTTATAAACCACTCTAGCAGATAATTGTAACTGTGCACAGGAAACAAATGCATTTATTTTCAATTAAATTAGAATTATCCGCATTTTGTGACTTTGTCTATCTTTTTTTATTTGAAGTTACTCAAGAACTACTTTTATAGTTTATGCTTTATGAATATTTATTAGGCTTACTTTAGGTACAAACAGTTTTTAAAAATGAATCTGTTTTAATGGCTCTAATTATTAACTCGTAGTTCTTTGTTATCTATGTCGTTTTTTTTTACCAACTTAACAATATTAACCCCAATTTAAATAATTTCAATGTTTCCTTGATGCTATATTTGAATATTCTTTTATATTTTCAAAGAAAAATTCTTGATCATGTTATTTTTATTTTTTGTGTATGATATTCTAGAAATGACAAATTTTTCTTTGATTTTATATTTATAAAATTTCCAGCCAATAATTGTTGAATGCTAATTAAACGATGTCTGCAAGATTCTTATAAAACATCAGCGAACAAAAGGTAAAAACACAAATAACAAATCTTTATTAGATCGGAAGATGCTACGTCCAACTCAAAAGCTGATGCTCATTTTATGTAGAGGAGAAGAAATTTATCTTAGATCGTCCATTGTAATGTTAGCGTGGCTTTCTTATTTCCGACCATGCATGTAGATTTGTCTTAGGTTGTATTATGTACTTCGGTAGCGTTATATATCTAGATCTTGTGCTTAGCTCTATTATTTTGCTTGAAAAATAGTTTCAGCGGTTTTTCACCTCTTCGATTTTTTGTGATAGGTAAAAATCTGGAGCTTTTTATATTCCTTCCTATCTGTTTCTTGGTTTTGGGCCATTGAAATGTTAGAAATTAGCTAGATTTTATATACAGGCAAAATTTGTAAGCTGTTATATTCTTCAACAGTAAGATACCATAAAAGGAAATATTATAACATAAAAAATAGAGAAATTGAGGAAAATGTCCTGAGAATTTGATATCACTATTCTGTGACTTTCAGTGGACAAAAAATTGGTGAAAGAGGTATACTGAAGCCTCCCATCCTGAACTTTTCTTTCTTAATGAATTCAAGGCCAAACATTTTTTGCACTAGTGTACCTCAGTTTTGTAGAAGGCAGTCCGACTCACATAGGACAAACTTATAGATGGAGCTGATATGAACATCTTCAAGTAAATAAGCAAGAGACTGGTGTGGATTTTAACAAAGATAAGCTCTGAGTTCTGTACATATACCTTCTCTACGTTTTGTACGCTTCCTATATTTCTCAGCTTTTAACTCAGTATCAAATCGGGCAGACATAAAAAAGTTAAAATGAAATTAGTGGTCGAGTATTCAGTGTTGCCACATTATATGGTAGCATCAGCGCGAATATATCTAAATTTAAAATATCTCTTTTTTGACGATTATTATTAGAAATAAACTTGTTAAACTAACATTAATTCAATGAAGTTTAAGTCTGTAGGTATAAATTTTACTAATGTCGAATACCACAAAGCAAAAAGTTGCCGAGTATGTATTCTTATTTTGAAAACTATTATGGGATATAGGTTATATTAATTCCACGAATTAATTGCTGTTAAAAAATAACTGAATGCATTTATACGAGAAAAAATTCAATGCAATATACAATAATTCCATAATAACAATTATTATTGGCTTATAAATTTTAAAATCAACAGCAATTATTGTTCAGTTTTATGTCTTTGCTGCGTCAAAATACTCAAACCACCCTTATCATTATCATTTTCATTTATTTAACATGGATTTTGAATCAGACACCCAAAGATTTCTAGTGGTTAGTCTGTTGTTAGTAAAAATCTACCACCTGTGTGTTTTCGGGATATTGCACGTTATCAAAATCATTTCGCGCGTTGAAATTATTATTTTAAGATGAATTTGATGAATTGTAAAACTCGTTTTTCACATTTGCACCAATGAACTAAAGTGTCGATTCGTCACGAGTTTTACATTCCACTACAGGTTGAATTTGTCCATATAATCGGAATAAGGACTAAGGATAAGGAATTTCAAAGCCTATTCGCGTCGCCTGTACCATTTGTACTTTTTGTTTTGTTTTTGTTTTTTATCAAATGCCTATAAAAATGCAGAAATTCTAGGTAGTACCGGTGGCGCGCACAATCCTTTGGTAATTAAGAATTTTTGTAAGCGGAATCTTCGTTAATGTGGTCTTTAGAAAGTTAGGCTGCAATATAAAAATATGAAGGCTATAGTGGCCTTAAATAGCGTAGTGCTCCAAACAGTTAATACGGGAATAAAAGTTTTAATGTGGTTCTTACACTAAAGGTTGAAGTGATCAAACTGTCATTGAGTAGTTTTTATTCCATATCGATTACTCATTTCCTGGAATAGAAATTCGATTCAAGTGCGTGATCATGCTTTTTGCTTTCCGATTTTTGTCCAAACGTACGTGCTAATATCTAATTCGATGCAGAATGGATTTTTTATTAGAATATAAAATTGACACCACTTCATATTTTTAAAAAATCGAAAGAATTTTGTTATTTTGATAGTTATGTTACTTAATAATAGTAGCTCTGTTCGATGACCTGCTCTGAGCGAAAAAGATCAATTTAGAGCACTGTTCTGCGTGCTCCTTTTCTGTTTGTTGAAAAAAGAGCAGAGCAGCTTAGCGCAGGATCAGGAATTCTTGCACCTGCAACAAAACAAGAGTTGAAATATGACGCATTTGAACTGTCAAAGAACTTACAAACTTGCTCGGATCAGAGAAGAGCTCTTTTCAGATTTTTTGTTTGCTGCTCTTTTTCACTCGGATCATAGATCTGCACTGTTTGGAGCAGCATCGCCGAACAGAGCTAATAATGAACATTTTCTGAGAAACCTAAATCAAATTAAAGTTTAAATATTAAATTTGCATTTATTTATTGTTAACAGTATATATTACTGTGAGAAAGAACAATGATGTGTGTTATTACACATAAACAGCGAAATACATTTAAAATTTTGTAGGGCTCTGAAATATCAAAAGCTTGAAAGCCTTCCTCTGAACTCCTTCCTATCTGAGAAAATATTTTTATTAATAATACATTTTATTAAAATAAATCACAGTAATGAATTTAACAATTTATTGAAGTATACTGGCGTAAGTGAAATATGTTGTTGTTGTTATTATTATAAATAGTGACTTTGATATCTGTTTATTAACGCGTATATAACGTGACACTTTCAATTACAGCTATATAATATTGTTAAATTCCCATATGAATAATTACAATTTTCAACACATGAATATTTATCATATTGAACAAGCTTCGAATTTTATACATGGTCTCCTTGTAATTTTGCTAAAAAAACTAACAGAATATTTTTAACAATAATATAAAATACTGCATTCAGATAAAAATTATAAACTTAGATTATATAATATTCTTTTACAATCTTTTCAATCTCTTATTATTACAAATTTTTGATGAAAACTGTAAATATCTTGCAATTATCGCAGATATTTCTAACAATCAAGCTGGCAGCACGAATATTTTTGCTGATCATTGTTCTCTAATGTTTGCCGGGTATATTTTTTCCTTTTGTGTGCTTTTCGTTTCTCGTCAGCAAAGTCAATTTTTGATTTCTTTAAGAGGCATCCCCCACCATTTCACGTACATGATCATTGCGATCGTGCACCTCCACTCCAGTTACCAGTTTAGTCTTTCGAGACTGTTGCTGTCGTGAGGATCGTTGGCCGGTGAAAACGATGCCTAATCGAGATTTCTTGTAAACAAAATCAATAAAAGTTTCGTTTCAATGTAAAATGTAGATAATTTTTGAATTTTACGTTAAAGTGTTTCGAGATAGACAATATTAGGATCTTACCACTTGTTGCATTGTGATTTTAATTGACATTTCGCGGCTATATAGGTGTTTTATTTTGTAATAATAGCACATAATAGTGAAGCTGTTACGCTTTTATGTAAATACTCACAGTCTGCTTATGTATCTGTGGTTTTTAATCAGTTCTTATGCTATGTAAAGAAATAAACTGAAAGACAGAGACTGATAGACAGCGTTGCGAATATCCAGTTTTTTCTGTATTCTTGTTTGATGCATGAATGTATTTGTGAAAAAAGTTGCGGGTCAACAAAATTTAAGTCGAAAAGAAGCGAACGCTTGTTTGCCGCCTTCTCGTTTTTGTCTTTTGTTTCGTGTCTCCATGTGCATTGGACCAACATAATATTTTTTCTTAGTTGTTCAGATCACATTTGCTTCGTTTAAGAGGATATTGGATTGGATTGAAACTACTTAACTCGCGTAAATGGGTTTCCATTGTGCAAGAAAATTCGTTCACCACTAGTCAGTTCATTTATATATGTTTATTAAATAAATTTCCGATATATGGTTTGTATGAGAATTTCTTTTTATTATAGTTTCATAATATAGAATTGTTATTAGTTCTTACTAGTCATTTTTAGTGAGTGAGGAAATAGTATTCACATGGTTTTAATAATTGTGACTAGATCCACACTCATTAAGAAAGGCAGTTCCAAAGCCACAGACAAATACAATATAATTGCCGGATCTATACATATGTACATTCGCTTACCTTTACCTAGAACTTTAGAAGTACACCTGCCTCAGGTTGTTTAACTCTGACGTTGCGGTTCACAGGTTAGAAGATTTTGAGAGGAACTAGATACAAAAAAGGCAATGCTACAGGTCACAAATCTCGACCATACATAACAAAGCAAGATTGATGACTCTTTTGATCTCTTTCTTACAATCCCAGGCACAATTGCCACTTTTTCAGGTGTGCGTGCTGGGCTTTTGTTAAGGGTCAGATGTCGGTTCTTACTGAGCCTTTCTGAAACAAATATGAAAAAAAAATTATTTTAAGCATCATAAACTCAAGCAGATTACAGATTAAATTAGATTTTGAATTTCATGGAAGTTTTTTTTTAGTTTACATTAAAACGGTTATTGTTCTTTTGAAGATTGCTAAAAAATAATTTATAATACTCCGGCAACAGGTTTGTTCGCAAAACAGCTTTATACCAGACTTTATAATGTGTTGTATGTTATATCGCTTACACAGTGTGTTTAGATTATCAGCATTTCGAATAAACATATTGGAGTCCGAATATCTTTTTATCGCTTTCAAGGAGCTGTTTTGCCTTGCGGTTGAGTTTATCTGAATCACAAAACATTTGACTAAGGTTTCTTTAATTCCGCTGAACCTTATCTGTTATGTATCGAGTGACATTAAATCATTTTAAAATTTCTCAAATTATGACATCGTTTTGTGTCTTTTTATTCATACTGCCCGCATAGCTTATTTAATTTGTTGAAGTTATAGAAGGTTTGTTTCCATATTATTTTTATTTGTGCACTTCCACAAGGCGACTTTCTTTCACAAAATAAATTACAGATATTTTAATTGATTTAATTAATTCACAAGAGTGAATTTTACAGACTGAAAGAAATGTAGGCATAATTATTATAGGTCTGTTTGATGATTACTACGAATAAATAGAACTTTCTCAGAGTAAGCCAACAAACATACCTTATATCTCAATAATATTTGTTATATGCTCATGTCTAATTTTGGTGTACATTTACTTAATTTTGTACTCCTATAATCTATTAAAATAATAATAAAAATGCCTTCATTTTGTGTAACCGTCCTTAGCTCTATTTTTAATGACAAATATATATATATATAGTTTTTTAAGTAGTTAAACTTTGCATTTCTTAGGTCTAATTAGTTAAAAGAACTTATTTTATACCAAACAATTAAACCAATAGCGCTTTTCTTCAATATTTGCTCTAAGTTATGTCGAAGGATTAAATATTCTAGAGTTTTGACGTTAAAAACTATATAAGTTCTGTAGATAGATGATCTCAGTTTTGCAATAATTTTATCTTTCTCAGTTTAAAATAATAATAGCCACCCTTATTACACACTCGGTTCTTTAGAAAATATGAGATTTAATTTCTTGACATTATAATGTTGTAATTGGTTTTAAAGCTCATAAGTAAGCTTGGAACCATTCACTTTTTTGTTATCATAAAATGCAAAGTGAGCGCATGTAATGTCAGTAAAATTCATATTCTAAATTTTGTGTTACGAAAACGTCAGATAAAATTTCCGGTAACATAAAAGAAACTCTCAAGTACATTTTACGAATTGTCAATGAGGAAAATTTTATCTTCTAAATGCCGCAATTTGACATATACATATTTAGAAATCTTTACCCAACTGCCGGTTTTAATTCACAGTAATGTAAATTTTTTAAAATAAATTTTATATTACGAGCATATTGTAACATAAAATGCATTTTATAAAGCTCATTAGAATAGCGCCCAAGCATTACTTTGAAATTAGTTTTAGTAAAATTTTACGAAGCTAATAATATCGGAGGTATCTTTAACAATCCCACGCATGCCTTGAAATGTAGATATTTCCGGTGCCCAGGTATTCTGGGAAGGTATTAGGTTTTATGGAAGTTTAAATATATTTAAACATATAGCGTCTTTTGGGTCGGACTTTTAAAATATTGATTTCTATATACGTCTAAAATTAACTTTTAATTTTTTGCAAAAAATGTTGGTAGATCTACAATATGTATATAATTTCTCCGGTAAACGATGTTACTTTAATTGAATTTTATCAGTTGTGTAGTGGTAGTTGGAAATCCGGAGTTGAAGTTATATTTTAAATGGCTAGCAATTTTGAAATTTAAAAAGTCATAAACCTGCCATTAAGATGAAGAACTGGGAACGTTAGAATGTGAACTCTAAATTTCCTAAGTTTCATATCGACACCTATTTAGGTGTTTTGAATATCAGTTCATTTTACCTCAACTATCCGTATAGAGTTATGGAATTAGAAATATTTATTAAATTAGAAAGTTTTTTGTGAGATGAGATTTGATGAGAATAATATTCAAGTCTTTCGTTTCTTATTTTAGAGATGTAGAGCTAGTCATAAAATGATTGAATTAAACACGACAGGAAGGGTGTTGATGAAGGAGTTGCTCTTTTTAATAAATTTAAAGGAATACTTTGAACGGTTTATAATTTGAATAGCGACATAAACGTATTAATTATTTATTATCAGTGGAATTATATAATAGTTCGTTTCAATAAACACATATATACACATGGGCTAATATTAAATAATTAACAAAATAATATTATTTTCGTAATGCACTATCTTACTCTCTAACAGTTTAGGAGCTCTGAAGATGGCCTGGATAGGCAAAACGCGTTAGCTTGTTTTTTTTTGTCTATATGCTTATTTAAGACAAAAGTAAAATATATATCAGATATAAAATCGATTATTCAGCTAAGTGCTGGTCCAAATCTTACAATCGGACATAAGTAGATGAGGTTTTATTGCATTATCATTGTCTTTGTCGTGTTATAAACATTTAAGCAATACGCCAGTGCAAAAGTAAAGTAAATTTGAATTTTTGCTAATAATATATTGCCAAGTGAATCAACTTCTATTGAATGCAAAGGAATTGGCTCTTAGTAATAAAAAGTACCTCTAATAACTTTAAAGAAGAATTGTAAAATCAGAACAGAAGACCGTAAAATCTGTGAATATTATTGACTCTTTGTAAAACTGAAAGAATTTGTAATTATGTCTACAAAATTTACATGATTTTCTGTTGGATTTGGTTTACAAGAACAATTTTAGTGAATAACATTCGTGTTAAATAATTGTTAACATGTTGTTAATATAACAATTAATTCAAGTATTTACAACTCGAAATAGTTTTCTTGAAATAATGATAATTTCCCACGTTCCTAATGTGAATGGTAAACTTTATGTGAACTCAGAATTGTAATAAATTGCTTGTACATTCACTCAAGCAATATTCCCTGGCAACATGGACAAAAAATATCTTTGTGTAATTTGAGGGTAATTGCTAGCGTCCAAATGGATTTGCAATAGAACTAATGTACCCTCAAAGAAAAATTATTATTCCGGAGGTAATTGAAGACACAAGAAAAGTGTCCTGTAGAGATCGGATAATATGTTATTAGTACGCAAGTTATAGTTGTCTTTGAATTAAAATAGTATTCGTAATAAAGACATTTTAGATTAGTACTCGAAAGCTTTTATAAATTATTTAAATGTTCATATAATTTTAGCTTATTTTATTTTATTTAGGGCATATATCTTTTCTTTCGATTATGATCTTTTACCTTAGTTGAGTACAAGAGATGCTTAGAACAGCACTAAGCAAATTTTTTAAAACCCTATTCTGACACATAATTTTATTTAACCATAATAAGAGCTGATTAAAAGGGAGATGGAAATAATACGCTGAAGAATGCAATTGAAAGAGAGGTTACTTGTCAAAATGACAGGTTTCGCAGTTCTAGTTCTATAGAAGTCATCGACATATGACAAACTCATCCATTTCTTGATAAATGCAGATTCCAAATCATTTTATTCTTACAATATCCAATGGCTTCTAATGATTACTTCGATAACTTGAAATGACAATCTCAACACAGCTAGAATTCAAAATCAGAAATTTCGTGAATAATATATTACCGCTTTATTCACTGAATATTAATATAACATATATATTTCATATTAATAATATTTTCAATGTAACCAGGATATTTAATTTACTAATACTAGTAGGATTCCCTGTGTACAGAAGGCAAGGGAAAAAATATTGAGCATAATCCTGAAGTTGAAGTTAGGAAAGAGTGAAAGTGAATAAAAGTGTTAAGGGAAAAAATAAGAAAAAGAATGATATAGATTAGAAAAACAAAAGTGATAGTTATCTGAGAGCTTTGCAAAAAACTATGTTGCCTGTAATGGCTCCTTCAGGGAAAACAGTTTTGTTTCGGTACGGGCAAGATTTGAATGCGAAGCGCATCGGCAGAAACCGCTCGTAACATAGCTGTGTACAGTTGACCATGTGAAAAGTACGGCTTAGGAAGGAGAAGGCCTTCTTTGTCAAACGTTTGCCCGTGAGCCTGGTAATTGCGTTGGTGAGACGCACAGGAAGCTGATGGCGACAGAAAGTGAAGGCAAGAGCTAGGAAACCCTTGTGTATTTGCACAAAAATCGCCTATTACTACCTAAATTATTTATTATTATTACAAAAGTGTTTGTTTCCCCAAACTCAGAGATAGGGTGCCGAGTGATTGTTTTTAAAAGGAAGTATCCCCATTAAGCCTAGTCCTAGTCCACTTTACATGTGAAAGTAAAATATACTTTACACTGAATAAAGTAGGTTAACGGTAATGTACATACAAATTAAAGCCTTGCAAGTGAAATGTATATATCTAAATGTGGTCAATGGAAACGTTGGCTTTCTTTGTATTTTCGTAAAATGCGAGCGAAGTATTCAGTAGACGTTTTTGAAATAGTCTCCTTGCATCTCTACACAATTTTGCCTGCGTTTTGGTAGTATTCTTAATTTCCTCAGCATAGAATTCTCGTGGCTGCTGCATGAGCCAGTTGTACACAAATTCATCAACAGTATCGTCTCCTGCAAAATGTTGGGTACTTAATGCTTATTTTAGAGGTCTGAAGAAACCGCGTAGCGTATGGACCAATGTTAGGATTTTATGGCGAATAGAGTACATCGTCCGCGGGCTTGAAATTTTCTTTAGTAAGAAATTTGACAGTAATACGTTGCATATTATCACGTGTATCTTGTCTTTCTCACATGATAATGGCACAAACAACACTGTAATGGTCCAGTATAGTGTCTAACATTCTAGTCAGTTACCTAGTGTAAGCTGAATCTCGATTGTCAATTTCTCTTTAAAAAAACCGGACAAGTGCGAGTTGAACTCGCGTGGAGAGGGTTCGGTACGATGAATGTGTTTTCTACCATGTTTTTTTTAAATCTTAACATGTTCTCCCATACATTTGCATACAGTTTCCAAACTTTATTTTTTTAAAATTTTTTGAAATTCATATGTGAACAAAATTTCAACTTAATCGGTCCAGTAGATTCGGAGCAAATTGGTTGTGACAGACGAACAGACACACGAATGATCCTATAAGGGTTCGTTTTTTTCATTCGGACGTACGGAACCCTAAAAATTAACATTTGTACTACCTATTTACCTATATGTGTTGCGCTCTTGCTTTTAAAGCAAAACAACTCAAAAAATTAATGTTAACGGAAATTATTTAATGTGTATCTTTCATGCTTACATTATATTAACGTATTTTGTGCGGGTCACAGTGGAGGTGTCACTCTCTTGCTTAATGGGCGAAAATCAGCGAAGTATGAAAAAAGTTCACTTTTCTTCAGAAGTAACAGTAAGATTTGAATAAAATTTGAAAAATAAGTAACATATGGTATGTTATATAATCAGGAAGTGTTATTTATTTAGAAAAATTGCAACCGGACGAGTGAAAAATACGATAAGACCGAAAGATTTATAATAAGTGGTTCAAAATATCAACGAAGCAAAAAAAAGAGAAAGGAAAGTCCAAGTGGTAAAAAATCCCCACGCTTAACTATAACGATATGAACAAAAACACGCGTTTTTATTGTAGCGCCTTTGTGGCGTTCAAGATATGTACAACAAGAGCCATACATTTATTGGCACTTGACAATTCGAAATGTTTGAGGTATGTGGATTATTTTTGCTAAATTGTGGGAAGTAAATAAAAGTGAATAAAAAGAAATTTTTAATTTAATTAGCAATCATTGTACCAAACTATATATAGAAACCATTAATTATATTGAAGCGCGTAAAAAACGCGTAGCTCTCGTATTTAGAGCTTTACTTCGTACTTAACGTACGTCTTATGCAAAAGGCATTATTTTATGACCCGCCTTTCGATGTTAGTCTACCGGCAAGGAATTAATACGTAATGTGATTTTTTAATCGCAGTCAACAAGTACTTCAGATTTCGATTTTATTACGTTCCCTTTCTCTATTTCCACCATACTATTGTCATGTATTTTACTAAGAAGCAATACATCCCTTTCATCCAGTGACTTCAATATCGTCATTTTGTTTTTCTTTTTTGCAGTACGCTGTCCTTTCATTAGAAAAATTGTTTTGTAATAGTCTATCAATTATATAAATGTAATCGGTGCTCGTGTCTTAATAGATCAGGGCACAATACAAAATGATACGCTTTGAAGCCTTATGTTTCGAATAATGTGAATCGTAATCCTTTCTAAATACCTACAAGCAAAAATTCCATAAGTATTCAGATTCACTTTGTTTTTTCAAGGGTATATGTAATTTCCGGGAAAAATGTCTTCTTAATTGTAACAATTATTAATTATTGCAAATATCTCTTCGGAAATATATAGAATTTTACATTTTTCTAGAATATTTTGATTTCTGGTGATTCTACTTTTTGAATTCACATGATCATAATGTGGATTACCTTCAAAATGAAGAAATTTACATAAAAATGAAATTTATTAATTTATTATACAAATATTAGAATATTACCTTACTAAAACAAAGAGTGGAGATAATTTCTCTTTTGAAAAAATACATCTACAATGTTGCTTTCTTAACGATATTTTACAATATTAGAAGTGAGATAAAACATAAGTCCATCATTATTGGTTGGATATTAGGTATAGTGACATTTCCGCTTGGAAATTGTTGTTGATTTTCTCTTAATACCTTAGAGGACCATAGGAACTATAGCAAATCCCCTCACCAATACAAAAATATAAAGGCTTCACTATTCCACTTTCTCGCCAAGTCCATTTCGTTACATGGTCTAAGCTGCCAGTTCTACGAGTAGTTGCGACTTCCAGTCGCACTACGGTTTTGAAGTGGGGAAGTGGTTAATAGTAAAAAAATTTAAATAAGGAGTCTTCTTGTGCTGATAATTTTCTCCTTCTTTCACTTACTTTTTTCAGGAAATTTCTCCTTTTCACGATATCTCTTAAGAAAATGCCTCATGGATGATTCAATATACTTTGTTCTTTTAGACATTTCTACATTGGAGAGTCCTTGCTCCAACAAATTCAATTTTTTTCAGGAGGCATTTCGGAGAGTTGACGTTTGAAATATTGCTAATGTATTAAAATCGCTAATACAGTATGATACCGTATAATGGGATTACATTAAGAAAATCTGTTTTATTCAGTTGTACCTATTTACGCTCTAGGTCCCCTATAACGCAGAACGTGCGTTATGTATTATTTGTTTTCTACCTAAATTTTAATTTAAAGAGGAAAAACGAATCCGCTCGTCATTAGCACGTTCGTTACCATAGTCTCATATGTGTAACGCTCCAAATTCCTTTCGACTGCCCAGCGCCACACATTTGTGACACATTAATATGTTTATTGCCGAGTCAAGCTTTTGCATGAAGCTTTCAATCCAATTGCATTCATAGAAACTTTAAGTACCAATGAACATAATAAAAAACTTCCTTCTATTTACACTTTATTCGTATGTATTTAAAAATTATTAGTATATTTCGCAAAATTTGCAGAAGTTTGAAAAATATCAGATGCTCTGTGGTGGGCGTTTTTCTCCCCCATGTTCCGGTAGTACGTGTCGTGTTAACCCTTTAGGTTCTATTCGCCACTAAAGTGACTTCCCTCTAAGGTATGGAATGACGTCACTTATTTTCGTGATTCAAAAGCTAACTATGCTGTGCTGCACATGCTGAGATTAGGTGAAAATTTATTAATTTAATTCGATCTGCATTCGTGTCTTCGTTTGTTTATAATTTACACTAATTTTAATTTATATTATCGCAAATATAGCTAAATGTTTAATTGATCCAAACATTATTCGCGTTACTAATTTCGTCTACATGCGCTCCGCGACCAGCCCTGTCGAAGCTAAAGAGTTAAACAATAAATGACAATTATTCATAACAAGAATCTTGGCAAAAGAAAATACGTATAGAAATAACTAACAATCTTTAAGAAAGCCACTCTTTCTAAGTTGTGTTATCTGGGGGAAAATATATATTTTTGTTTACTAACAAAAGTGTTATATGTAACCATTTGTAACGAATACATCTGGATCTTTTTTACGCGGTGCATGCGAGCGTAAAAGCCAAATTTTAGCTCTTTCGGATTAATTGCAGCTACTATAGCCATGTAAATGAAAACATTACCAGAATTGTGTAAAATGTTGCAAGCTAAATAATAAAGAAATACTCTTTTTTAAAGAAGTTATAAAAAAAGACGTAAAAGCAAATTAATCGCATAAAAATACCGCGTAAAAGTTAATCGCATAAAGAGAAAACAAGTGTAATATTCGCCAATGTTAATTTTCCAAAAATTTCTGTAAGCAACTCGTAACAATATATTAGATTGCAGCTTATGGCGACATAATTTTTAATTTGTTAATACATTCGAGGCCGAATTTTGTTTAGAAACATTTGTGCAAAAACTATGACAAAGTGCTTTTGCAGTGAAAAAGCCTATCTTGACCCACACGGGTCGCGGGTCACCGGTCTCGAATGTGTTAAATTCAGTTGTATAATTCAAAATACGCGGCTGTATCATACAATGTTTTAAAAATAGTAGAGCTTTCGTTATATGAATAATGCATGTTGTAGCTAATATTAGTAAGGTCCCCGAATTTGAATTCCATCAGCGTCTACCAGTGCGTTTTTTTGCAATTAGTAGGTCCCAGTTGCAGAATATGCTAAGATATTTGCGGCCACGGCTCTTAACAAATCGACTAAGTCGATCTTAGATGATAAAGAAAATTAAAAAACGAACAAAAGAGCATACAAGCTCTTGAAAATTGTTTAAAACAGATAAACTAATGAAATTACAAAATTTGTGGCAAAAGAGTACGCTTTGAAAATCTTTTGTTTTATTGTATTTGGTTTCAATTCCAATATTGTTAGAGACCGCATCTCTAGTGTAAAATTTGCAGTCTCTGTAAATACTTGCAGTCTCTGTAAATACAGAATTAACTCGTCGTACATTATATACTAGATTATAAATACTGCATGAAGAGCCTTTCTGACTTTAAGGCGCAATTATTTTCTCATTTTTCCCAAGTGTCTACAAAATAAATTTCTTAATATTTTTGACATAATCGCCTCTTGAACAGAACAAAACCAACTGAGAACTTTAGATCAGATCTAGTTAAAAGTTTCTTGGGGCTTCTATTTTATGCAATGTTCATATAATCAAGCATTTAATACCTTGCTGTATAATGACGAGTGGGGCACGTATAGTTCCCAATCCGAGCCAGACTTGAAAACCTCGAATCAAATTCAGATTATGAATCAAAGATAGTATTCAGTCTCATAAGGTATAAGCAAAAGTTGACCAATACCATGGCCTTCTAGAGCCCAGATTTTACTAATTACCACGTGAACTTTTACGGCCTCTGATCCCAGATGGAAAACGATTTGATTAGTAAAATTCGCAAAGTCTTCTATCAAACGAAAGAAGAAATCATGCTAATACCTGTGACACTATAAACTATATCTCGAAAAAAGCTTCTAAAATCGGCGTGAAAAATTATCCTCAAATAATAAATAATCGCAATTTACCAAAAACCGATGGCGGAGCGGGCTGAGGCGCACGACTGTAAATTTCCTCTCCTGTGGGCGTGGGTTCGAATCCTGCACAGGGTGCAGCAATTTATCTGAGTACCAGTGGTTGAGGCAATTCTGCTCACGAGAATTGTACTTACGAAGTCACTGGGATGTGTTGCACAGTAAAAATTTCACGTCAAGAATTTTGGCTTTCTTGCAACATTTGTCAGGTTCAAATTTCCCAATCTTCTCTTCTCTAATTTCCCTCCGCCAAGCTGTGTTGTGTGCGTCGAGGGATTGCCCCCCTGACCTTGAGAAAAATCATTTTGCCTTTCAAGCATCTGATGTAAATTTTTCGTTTTATTGCAAAGTATTTGAAAAAATCAATCTTTCGTTGAACAACCTGATACATAACTAATTTCAACTTAATATTATGTCCACTTTACAATTTTAACTCTAGTTACATATGTACTAAATTTGAACATTTTGCATTTTTGCTTACTCTAATTCTTACTATCCCTATATATAACAGACTTATTAATTTCCCAAAGTAACGTTTTTTTTCGTATAAACCAAATTTAATAAAAATTCATATTGCTTGCTTTTTATAAAAGTCACAATTTATCAACATCTTTCTTTTAAACAATTTGATTATTTAAACGAATAATTTTGTTTTATATTAGTCCGTTGAAAAAAGAAAAAAAAATTATTTACCTAGATATAATTTTGGAGAATATTTGGAGCTTGCTTTTTTTGATCTGTCAGCTCACTTTTTTACCTTAATGTTATTTTAGATTGCCAGTAATAACTACGCTTAGCAATAATTTTTTACCACAAACTGGAACCGCAACATTTGTCAGTGAAATTCTGTAACATTATATAATTCTCAGAAAACATTAAACTCAAGTTCTTCTGCATGTTCGTCGTTGGTGCTTTTAAATACCTACAAAATGAAACATCTACTCGCAGATAAAAAATATGCATTTACTTTATTTAGTTTAGAAATAATGTTCCGTTCTTCTTGACTCTATTTTGTCGGCGAACATGAATCTAGTGCACGGTTTATTCAAAATCAAGTTCGTGACTAGATTTCATGCTCGTCTATTAAGTTGGGTCAAAACAAGCAGGTCCGGGGAAGACAGAGCAAAAATAAAATCATTACAACTTACGAGTTTAAGAGGAATCGAGAGGTGAAGAGAATGGCAGAAAACATTTTCGTGTGTACTTACTACTTGCAAAGGTAACAAACAAAGAAGAGATCGTTGAAATCCGGAAAGAAAAAACGACTTGAAAATTTCACATCAACAGTAAAAAATGGTAAAAGGTGAAGAAATACACGCCGAAGAAACGTACGATCAAATGGAGTGAAACAGCCAAATGACTAACCGCAGCACATTTTCTAGTGGAAAATTGAACAAATCAGCGAAGAAATCTTTTGATGCTGTTTCGAATATTGTTCTTCATTCTCTATTCAATACATATAAAATTACGGTAATTTATTTCCTAGTAACTATAAATTTCAGATTATTTCTTATTAATCAGCGCATTGCAACCAATCCAGTTAATACACTTACAAATGGTTCTTTACGCTTAAAGAGTTTGGTTGATTAACAATACTTTTTCCGGTTTTTTGTTTATGGAAATAATTCATATGTGGTTTATTGCTACTTACAGGCACCCAAGACAGCTTTAGCTAGAACACCTGCTCGTCAAAATGAAATTCTATTTAGTCCTGTGAGCTATTCTCGTCTGTAAGTATGAAAATTCTACAACGTATAAATAAGTTTTTTGTTGTATTTTGTTTGCGGGTATGAATAAATACATAAAAGGTATCATATTTTCGAAAATGTAAGCGCAAACCCAGTTAAATATTTAATATTTTGTTTAGTTATGTGTGCTGCAATAAGTAAAGATTATTTTTTTAAAATAAGAGACTAACTATATTACTTGATGCCATTTATTTTAAAATCAATATGAATGCAAATAAAACAAGCAATATACAATTTTTTTTCTAACTGCTTTTAAAAACTCATGTAGATTTTCTTTGATTCTTAAACGCCCATGATTGTGGTGATTAGGATTACAATATATCAACGTATAAAGATAAAAATCTTTTTACTTTATTTATTTTATTATTTTCTTCGATGCAAAAATGACTGTTATTTTGAAAAACTGTAACTGGGTGACAGTAATTCCCCAAAATAGTTTTAGTTCATTTTGGAAACAAAGAAATGGGTTTTTAATATATGTAATAGTATCAGCTCAATTTTAAGGAATTTTTGTTCCTCATTCTTACTTCTTGCTACATTGCACAGCTTTTACAATCTTTTTAACATTACTTAACACTAACTAACTCAGTTGAAATAGGTGTAGAACAGGGGCGGGTCAATATATTTCTTTGTACAAAATTAAACAAAACGTCCTTACACTAGTATTGAGTACTTTTAACTATTTATTATTCATTTACTATTTAACAATTATAAATACTTTCACTGCCTTCACTGTGGTGTGGGGGCACTATCGGGTAAATGAGTTTCCGATCGGCTCATAACCCTCATCTTCACACTCTTAATGTTATCTTACCCTTTTAGTATTTGTGAGCCGAGCTTTTACAAGTGGCAAGCAAGTCAAACACATACCCAGGGTGCACATGTACCCACTGTTATTTTCCTACCTCATGTAAAAGTTCAAGTAAAATTAAAAAAAGGAATGAATGGAATGTTATGTGTATGTGTAGAAACTTACAATAGTAGCATAAAAGCTTATTTTTTCGCCTGATTATATAGATCCAAATCTATGAAATATGGACTCGAACGCATAAAATTTTTTAATAAAATCTGTTATTTAGAGTACCGCACAAGATTTAATAACATGAATTGTTGTTATTATTTACAATAATAATAAGATCTTATTACGTGTCTAGTACGTTCATGCTTGGAGGAAAAGAGAAGCGATAGTATCGATACCTATTTTTTCACATAGATGTATTGTTCTTATCTTTTGCTTATTTCTGAGCATGCAGAAATATACCATTATACAAAATTTAATCCACATTTTTCACGGAAATTGTCCTTAAATTTTATTGGCAAGGACACAAGCGGCTTCTAACTCTATAGAGTTCTAAGGTTGTTTTCTATTCAATAGATTTAATTAATATACTGTATTTTAATATGTTATAGATTTCATTGTGAACAGGAGGCTACATAATGAAGTCACAGAATCCGAAAGTGTCGTGGATTTTGATTCTGAACCCGGGTATGAATGGCTATAACCGGTTGAAAAAGGAACAAGTAATGAGGAATCTGATATTAAAAACGTGTACAAAAATTATTCCAACTCACCTAAAAGAAGTGAAAAAACAGGTTCCGGCGATGAAAGTCTTGATGCTTCTACACTTCTGCGCAGCAGTTTGGAAATATTTTAAAAACGAATAAAAGCCTTTAAAAAAGGTTTTATTTTTAAATGCACTAAAATATGTATACAGACTACTTTGATAAAAGTACTGTACTCTGTCATTGTTAACACTCCTTTATTCAGCTTAGGTACACATAAGGTACACATAACTCTTTCCTGAATCAAATATATGACAATGATTTATTCGGGATTGAAATTGAGATGGTTATAAGATAATTCGTGCTGGAATGAAACTTTGATTGAATTGATACTGCAGTCTACTAAGTTCAAACAAAACTGGATATCTACGGCGGAAAAATGAAAAGATTCTGATTCTCAATGTAGATTGAAAGTGTTTTTATATTTTCTCAATCCTACTTGATATTTCCGTTTCCGTTGTAAAACAGGAATGACAAAATGTGGTTTGGAAATTTCAATCCAGCTTGACGTACTATTTATATGAGTGGATTGAACCATTGCGGAATGGTTCACTCTGGATCGAATTAAGTAAGTCATTTTTTCATCATAAGATTTTGACTATACATACTTACAGACACAGAAAGTTAAATAAAATTTTTAAAAGTGGAATGATCTGGAGTTGGAAATCATCTACTGCACATAGAACATTCAAGAAAATCATATTGCGATGCAGTGCATATTTGCAAAAGAAATTTGCGATATAATATTGCAAGAAATTAACCGAAAAGCTAGTGAGTTGCTTGAAGCATATATGTAACAGGCAGCATCCAGAAAAGAAAGCAAAAGTGTAGAATCCTCTCACTAAAAAAGAATTTGATGCGTATTCAGCAATACAGCTAGCAGCTCTTTCCCTCTAGAGGTAGAACACGTTTCACACAATATATGGCAACCCAAATATGGAATTAAAGTTTGGTAGATTTGCTAGGCCTGAAATTCTTATCTTTCATCTGAAAAATTTATACGGAATAATCGAAAATCTTATAACAAAATCAAGATGAAACTTTTTCAGTGATTTGTGTGTAAAATATAAAAATTCGAGCCATAATATCACTATCGATAATCTTTTCACCGCTCTATCACTTGCGATATTCCTAATGTCGTGTGATTTGGGCGTTGTTGGAACTTTGAAAAAAAACCCCATATATTATCAGAGATACTTCTGCATTCATTTTACACTGAATATTCGAGTATCTTTGCGTTAATGTGTCCGCATATTGCTAAAAAACGAAAAACTGTTACTATTTCTGGAGCTAAACATAGGCAGAATATTTTACTTTATTAGAACAAAAGGCAGTGTAGATTTGATGGGTTTTAATGTTAACGAGATACTCGACAAAAGGAAAGACAAACCGCTGGCCATTGGCACCATTTTACAATATTTAAGATATATGCAGTAGCGCTAGTCGCATATATTATATTCAATGATTATATCTCCACTAAGGAAAAGCGTACAAATCGTCAGTGGTCAGTCAAAAGAAATAGGTAGCAATTAGTTATGTCAAATATTTATTAAAGAGCTAATAATATACAAGATTCCCGCAATTTTCCTTCAAAAACAGGAATGCAGGAATGTATGATTAGTAAGACATTAGAAATTGCTGAAATGGTTCAGATGTACGAAAATCATTTATGTATCTTTTGGTGTCTCTGTTTGAGAAAAGTATTTATCTATTTTTTGCAAATACATCCTATACCTACAGAATGAATGATATTCTTTTTTTTTCTAAAACCCTATAATATAAATATAGTATTGTATCTAGAATATGTTTTTGTACTTTGATGTAATATGCAGGATGTCCCAGTTAAAGTGACCAAACGGGCATCCAGTGAAAGATCTTCACGAGATAAATCAAATTGATTGACGCTGCGATGGTGACTAAAATATATATAACCTATTCTGCTGCTTTCAGAATTCTTATTTTCAACTGATCCCTTGTATTAATTTTTGTAGAATAGACATATTCCTCTTCATGGTACATCACACAAAAAGATCCACAAGAGTCAGATAAGATAGGACGTTTTCATAAATGCATGTTTTCATGCTTTGTTGGCATCGCCTTTGAAATAAAGGTTGCGTCGTATGAGTCAGTTGCGCAAATAAGCGCACATGCAATATTTTCACTGTCACAAAAATTATCGCCAATGATAGATTTAGTTATAGAATTGTGCAATTTAAATTCGCATAATATGAGTAAACAACTTTTAGACATATTTTACGTCTTCTTCTTCCAAAATCTGTTATACATACCTGAATTTTTAGTTGCAACATTTGCGTTAGTTGCAAACCCATTTATATTTAAGACATTTGCATGCCTGCATTTACAAAAAGCGTTTATGTATTTATAATTAAGCCCGTAATCTTTGTGGCCGGCTGATGATTCCATCTCGTTCAATCCACACATCAAAAGTCATTGCTAACCAATGTCTAACATTCGTGCCATAATTTGGGGCATATCATTTTGATGAAATAATACTTTACAACTAAAAGTACCATTGCCTTTGTCAAGTTTTGAAGGCATAATTCCCTTCCGAAAACCTTTCCATACTGCCCGCCTTCTTGAAGATAGTGAAATTTATAAAAATGCATCTTAAATATGTACCCACATCCAGCCCTCATAAGTCTATCCCTGTAGGTGTAGGTGAACAGCCCTACGAAACATTATTATCTTTCCCTTTCCTAAGTAAATCCTTCTTTCATATCTGAAAACTGGAACATCATATTTCTCCTCATTAAACAAGAGCTGCGTTCTTTTG